>JANAVB010043419.1:18176048-18181991 GCA_029216955.1 Iris pallida
TGTGATCAAATTCCCATATGGTTCTATGGTACATATGCTTCATAGCTATACCCTCGCCGCACGACGGGTAAGTCTTACCCTATACGGTTCATAGCTTTCCATGGTGACTGGCCTTATCGTTCTATTGTATACAGGGTTCATAGTCGGTCGGATGGAAAGCCTGAGTATATTTTTCCCAAGCCGATCACATGATACACTAATAATTCAAGGCACCTTTTATATTTATTATCTTGGTGACTAAGTTCTGTTCGGGAGAAGTGTTACAGTCCCGGTTCTTATTTGGTTTAGGGGTTGTAACTCGGCTTCCGAATAGTTCCCAAGTCGCCCTATATACATTCATATCGTCGTCCTTTTTCAGTACTCACATCATGATATGTATTTTCAGTTGATTTTGTCTTGTATTTCATTACACTATCTCTTATAGAATTTGTCAATTCATATGGAACTGCTGTTGGTGTTTGTACTTGCTCATTTTCCTGACAGGATACCGTTGACATATTACAGATGATTCCGAGGCTGATTGCCCGACCTACTATGGGGTAGAGTCTGACGGAGTAGACTTAGACCGTGGCTTGTTGGTAGAGCCACTAGATTTTGCTCACCCTGAGTAGTATAGCTAGTTAGGTTTGCCTGGCCTACGAGCCAGCTAGCACTGTCAGTTGTAGTATCTATTATATATATTTTCTGAGACCATGAAAGTTTGTGTATAGCTCTGACTTGTGAATCTTGGACTCATTTCCTGTTTCATCTATCGTATTTTCCTTTTCATGCTATATACCTTAGTTTGATATATGTGATTGAGACTGTATTGCTATGTCACCTCCATTCGGAGTGTATATACTGTACAGGTACCTTTATCTATTTTAGTCGTAGTATTTACAGACCCTATATACAGCGTTCTACCGCCGATACTGCGGCGTAGGCTGGACGTAACCACGTGCTCGTGCCCCTCTTCAGGGTGCGGGTCGTGACACGTTTTTGTGGTGGCCCATGCAGGTCTGCGTCACAATTAGTACAATCTCGTAATGGTGCTCGACTTAGAGTGCTAATTACGAGCATACGACTAGGACGTAGGATCTAGGGTATGATAGGAGTTACTCAATCACATTTTAGGAAATTTCTGATCTTTTGATTACCATGACAACTCTTCTTACATTTGAATTCAATTGTCCTCCTTTGATAATATCTTATCATGTGCCATATTGATCTCTTGGGTTCAATTCATCTTCAGCATGACGGTGACTCGTTCTCAGGCGGTAGGGCCTAGTACAGTTCCAGAGAGGTCAGATCCAGGAGGTCTTCCACCTCCAGCTACGGGAGTAGTAGTCGAGAGAGCAGTAGCCACAGTCCCTGCCCTTCAGGCAGGAGTAGCAGCCGCAGTTCCCGGAGGTCTTCCACCTCCAGCTGAGGGAGCTGCAGTTCAGGGAGCTGCCACATCAGTCCCTGCCCTTCCGGCGGGAGCAGCAACTGCGACGGTTCCAGGAGGTCTTCCACCTCCATCAGCGAGACCGTCCATAGTCATCCCTGACATTCTTCTACTGCTGCCTCAGTTACCGACAGATACTTAGGGGATGATGGCCCTTCTGCAGCAGATGCTGCAGACACAGAGAGCACAGGCAGAGGCACATCATCGTCAGACAGAGGTACTGCAACAGACTATGGAGAACTCGTATCAGCTAGCGATGGCAGCAATGGAGAGAGTTGCACAGACTACAGTTCAGGGAGCACCAGATCAGGAGCAGGGTCAGGGGAGGCCCGGTACACACCTTGATTTCAGGAAGATGAAGCCGAGGGAGTTCAAGGGTACCGAGGGTATCCTATACGCGGATGACTGGCTAGAGGATGTCCAGCGGAGTCTGGAGTTGGCAGAGGTCCCGATAGGTCTGTGGGTGACATCTGCAGCGAGCCAGTTCTTCGATATAGTGCTGACTTGGTACCGCACGGATCCGCGTGCGTCAGTAAGAGGTTTGTCTTGGGAGGACTTCAGAAAACTTTTTAAGGAGAAGTTCTACCCAGATATAGCCTTGACAGCTTTGGAAGGGCAGTTTGCCAGTCTGGTACAGGGGAACTCATCGGTAGACGAGTATGCAGCGGAGTTCTTCCGCCTGAGCAGGTTCGTACCTAGTTTGGTCCAGGATGAGGGGTACAAGGCCCGAAAGTTCCGGAGGGGTCTTGTACATGCAGTGCGCACTCGTACCTCTGGGAGACGTGATGCGACCTTCGAGCAGATCCTGATGGAGGTACAGATTGCAGAGGAGGACTTCGGCCTCAAGCCGAAGAGGGGCAGTGACGTTCTCGGAGCCAGCTCTAGTGCGGGGCCGGCGAAGCTTCCATATTTCCAGCAGAGGCAGTTTTCAGCAGCAGCAGCCTCAGTTACAGTTTTAGCAGGCACCGACGCGTGCCCAGCAGCACCAGGGACAGGGCTGGAGACAGGACATCCAGTGTACCTTCTGCAAGAAGATGGGGCACACCCGGAAGGCTTGTAGTATGAAGCTGGAAGTCTGTTTATTCTGTGGAGCTCTAAACCACCAGGTGAAGGACTGTGCGGTCCGTGCAGCCAGATATGCAGGCCAGAACAGAGTACAGCAGGCTATAGGAGGCCAACAGGGGCGAGCTTTTGCCATGACAGTTGAGCCCACTCAGGCAGTAACAGAGTATATAGCAGGTTCCAACCTTTCGAATCTCCTTTCCGTATTTGCCTTCTTATAAACTGTCTTGAACTTTGATTCTATCTGTTCTTGATTGTTGGATGAAAATTGTTCTTGTGATGTAATTTCCTTCTGAGATAAGTCGTATGGGCTAGGTCGCCTCGATTATGAGATTTATAATCCTCTAGGGTTATGCTAGCAGGCAGAGTGAGGACATATAGTCGGACTATGGACGTATTTTTCAGGTATAGGAATATAAGGTTTTCGCTGCCAAGCTAGCGGCAATACAAAAATATTAAATACCATAATTCTAGAGGTATGTACCGTAGTTGAGGACTCTGTGATTATTGTAGCCTTGCTCACTGGCATGACGGAGATTCTGAGTATCATGATTATTGGACAGACGCATACGATTATCAAATTGCATGAATTTTCTGTGTTTGCTTCGTTTTAATTTTTGAGGATGAATTCTTTTAAGGTGGATAGACTTGGAGTTCTATTTAAGAGTAATTTCAAATTTTATAATTTTAATCATTTAATTCCTGCTTTGATTTTTGAGATTTTAAATCATTTTAAATTTTTAGCCATGACTTGTGATTTGACATTTTACTATTGTTTAGTTTTAATTTCGAGGACGAAATTTTTTAAGGTGGATAGATTTGTCAGCCCCAGTTTCTAAAAACAGGAGTATTTTTGTTATTTTTCATTTTAGAATATTTTTGAAATTATTTATTTATTTATAATATTATTTTGGGGTTATTTGAGTCGGGTTCGAATTTCAGCTCAATCCGACTTGAAACGGGGACCCGGGGTAGTTTTGACTCTAGTGGGACCCACATACTAGTTAGGCATGGCCCACATAATATTAATTTTAGTCCACATGATATTAATTTTAGTTAGTAGTTAGACTAATTATTTATGGATATGTTTAGTTTAATTAGAGACTTAAAACTAGACTAATTTGACCTCAACCTTTAACCCATTCTTAATTTAAATCAAATAGGTCAAGTGGGGGCATTTTGGACTTTTCTAATGGAGATACCTCACCCTTTTTGGGCAGCCACCTATGGGGGGGATAAGGAGTGAGTCATCATCTCTTCTATTTCATTTTATCCATCCATTTTCTCTCTCATGTTCTTCCCCAAATTTCTAGAGAGCAACCCCATTGATTTCATCTCCAAATCAACTCCTTCTTCCACCAAATCTTCTTTATTTCTCCTCTACTCCATGAAAGGAAGGAGCTAGCCAAGTTTGGGAGGATTCGGAGCTCGTTCTTGTTCTTTTGGAATCTCTACGTGTCGGTATCGTGTCGGAAGGCTTTTTTCTTTGAATCTCTCTCCCGGAAGGTATAATCTCTCCTCTAATCCACTCCAACATACATATAGGATTATTTTGAACCCATAAGAATGACCCCCATGGTTGTATCTCTATTTGTGTCCATTTCGTGTCCATTTGGAGGTCATAGGAGTGTCCTTTGTGTTGTGGTTGGCATTTTGGACTTTTTTAATGGGGATACCTCACCCTTTTTGGGCAGCCACCTATGGAGGGGGATAAGGAGTGAGTCATCATCTCTTCCATTTCATTTTATCCATCCATTTTCTCTTTCATGTTCTTCCCCAAATTTCTAGAGAGCAACCCCATTGATTTCATCTCCAAATCAACTCCTTCTTCCACCAAATCTTCTTTATTTCTCCTCTACTCCATGAAAGGAAGGAGCTAGCCAAGTTTGGGAGGATTCGGAGCTCGTTCGTGTTCTTTTGGAATCTCTACGTGTCGGTGTCGTGTCGGAAGGCTTTTTCCTTTGAATCTCTCTCCCGGAAGGTATAATCTCTCCTCTAATCCACCCCAACATGCATATAGAATTATTTTGAACCCATAAGAATGACCCCCATGGTTGTATCTCTTTGTGTCCATTTCGTGTCCATTTGGAGGTCATAGGAGTGTCCTTTGTGTTGTGGTTGTGTCCTAGTAGAAAATCCCTATTTTGGGCACTTGTATGCATAAATATAATATAGGAATAATTAATTAGTGTTTTAATCTCAGATTTATATATTTAGAGAGTTGTTCCTAATGTGTTCTTTATGGTATCATATTTTATCATATTCATTTTATATTTAGAATGGTGTGTCTTTATATATATATATATATATATATATATATATATATATATATATATATAGATATATTATATATATATCTATATATATATAATATTTTTTAATATATATATATATATAATATATATATATAATAATATATTATATATATTATATATATATATATATATATATATATATATATATATATATAATATATATATATATATATATATTTCCATGTATATATATATATATATATATCTATCTATATATATATATATATATAATATATATATATATATATAAAAAAATATATATATATATATATATATATATATAGATATATATATATAGAATATATATAGAATATAGAATATATATATATATATAAAAAATAGAATATATATAATATATATATATATATATATATATATATATATAGATTATATTATATATATATTATATAATATATATATATATATATATATATATATATATATATATAATATATAAAATAAATAAATATAATATATATATAATATATATATATATATATATATATATATAATATATATATATATATATATATATATATATATATTTTTTTTTTTATATATATATATATATATATATCTATCTTATGGTTGTGTGTGTGACTATATTATTAGGTATCTGATTATATATTGTATGTGTGTCTTACATAAATATATACATAAGTTGTGGGTGTGTCTATTTTAAAATGAGTTTTTAAAATATTTTCATGTGTATATATTATAATGAGAGTGTCAATATATATATATATATATATATATATATATATATATATATATATATATATATATATATATATATATATATATATATATATATATATATATATATATTTTTGTGAGTGGAATGTGCATATATATTTATTTGTGTGTGTGGATAGATGGTTAGAGAGTGAGGGAATGAGCAGGAAAGCAGCAGGAATAAGCAGTAAGCAATAAGCAGTAAGCAGGAATAAGCAGTAAGCAGAAGCAGTGCAGGATGGTTTTTTGGAGTTTTTGTGGTCCCGATACATTAGGGGGTTTGTGGTAGTTGTTTGAATTGGTTCTTGAGAGTTATTTTAGGAGTAGCATTCTAAGTTAGATGGGGGTTAGATAGATGATGTTTGTGAGGGAGAGTGAGTGTGGTTTAGAAGAAATGGGTTATGT
>JANAVB010043419.1:18422894-18490867 GCA_029216955.1 Iris pallida
CCTCCGCGCCGTCCGATCGCCGAGCTTCCCGCTCTCCAGCTCACTCTCCTCCCATACTTTCTCTCTCTCTTCTTTCTGCTTCTGTTTTTTTTATTTTCTATTGACTCCCTTCTCGTAGAAGGAAGAGAGCTAAGTATTATAATAATAATAATAATATAATAATATTATTATTATTATTATCAATAAGAGAGCTGTTGTTGTTTTTTTTTATGATTATTGTTATTATATTTTATTATTATTTTTATTTATCTTATTTTGTTTTTGTCTCCATGTGTAGGTTATTATTATTTTTTTCTGGTCTTATTTTTGTAATAACCATTATACATATTTCACATTTGTAAATAGTAATTTATACCTTTACATATATATTATTTAAACATATTATTAGTATTTTTGTATCATTATTGTTTTATTATTTTTCTTCTCTTGTACAACAGTAGTATATTACGGTTATTAACAAAATTTATTATTATGTATAAATAGCTGTAATTGTTAATTAGTACTTATAAACAAGTATATAAGTTAAATATAAATTTTATTTACTGTCAGTAATATAAGGATAGTTTGCTATTAATTATCATTATTATTTTCATTGGTACTACTAGTACCTATATTATTATTTGTTCTCATTTTATTGAAATATTTCTAAATAAATTTTCATATTATTTTATAGTACCATATTTATTTATTTTTTTACCTAAAATGATTTCCCATATAATTCCTAAAATATAGTTTTCAAGGATTATAAAATGTTTTCTAAAATCATATATATGTTATTTATCTAATTTCCTTCGATTTCCTCCAGCCCGTGACTAAATCCTCTTATTCCTATTCTGTCATCAAATCTGTACCACCTTGTGTCCTCCCTAACTAATTTGATCCTTCTGGACCCAATGGAACTGTCCGTGCTACCATCAGAGATCTCCTTGTGTAGTTGTGACATCGAAGGCAGATTTTGTGCCAGCATGATCATTGCACCACCGCGGGAGTCCTACCAGGCAAGACACCTTGCCATTTGCTGTTTATTTATTTTAGCTCATATTTCATGCATTATTTATTTCTTTTATGCAAAATAAACTGTGATACATGGTCTTTACCTGTTAGAATTTACTGTTCAGTTTCTTGCTATGTATTATTTTCTTACACATTAAACATAGAGTTAAGGGACCACCCTTTGTGTGTTGCATTCATAGGCCTTGACACGTTCATACCACGTTGTTATGTGTCACATATAGGACTCGGACATGCGTGATTGGTTGGCCACCAGTACGTATAAGCCGTGCGTTAGGAAATAACTGCTAATAGAATTGCATGCTAGAAGACTTAGCAGTTATGAGTTGGCATTGGGCGGGAAGAACATGATTGGAAGTTGACTACCACCCTATCTATCGTAGACTCGCTCGCTACTGAGGAACGATAGGTAGACTATATGCTATAGACTCGCTCGGTACTTAGGAATAGTATATGGTGTTGTGACTCGCTACTGAGGTACTTCATTAGTATTTTCTTGACTTGATCGGGTAGTCATGCGACCATGAACTGTTCTTAAAACTGCATTCACCTAGATTTGGTTAGGCGCCCTTATCCGTTAGGTACGAGTACTTTTGGTTTGGGTACTTGTATCTGACCATGGCTTGGAACAATTACTTGTCGCGGATTAGTTTGTCACATCTTGTCCTTGTTTGGTTGTAGGTATGACTTACTACTTCGATGAGAAGGTATTGAACCTTATCGGGGTCCGAATACCATATTGGATTCATAGCATGGAAAGATACGTCACCGTGAATTAGTTTACCATCTCATGTCCTTGTTTGGTTGGGGGGATGGTACACTCGTTCAATAAGTGCGTATTGGATCATGTTATAATTCAATTGACTTATTTATTTGAGCAATATTTATTCAGTTTATATGGCATGATATTATGTGTCTTGTTACGTCCCTCTGAGGACCTGGTTATCTCTCCAGGTGTGTGCTCTTGTCTTTCGCAGGTGCTTTAGCTCTAGCCGTGATCATCGTTATTTCTTCGAGGATGATTGCACTTGGATCGTCTTCGCTTCGCTCGCCAAATTCATTTATTTACTCATGTATTTTTCTTTTACTTGTTGGTAGTGGATTTGTCTCCGCCCAACATATTGTATCAAGACAATTCATTATCATTATATGACATTTTTTATCATTTATTTTGAGTGGATGAGATTAGTTATGGTTCTACTGCATTTTACAGCTTATGTATTTATACAAGGCTTCCATATATTGGAGTATACTTCGTATGAATACAGCTGGCATGTCTACGTTCCTAGTCCTACGTATTTTGGGACTGGGACGTTACATGTTTTTGTGGTGGCCCATGCAGGTCAAGATAAATTGTTTGGTTACTTTACCGTACCAACACTACACCAAAAAAGGCCTTTAGGAACAATTTTTGTATGTTTCTAATATTTTTAGGAACATATCATAACCGTTCCTAAAAGTGGCGTTGCAATATTTGGAACAGTTAGACTATGTTCCTAAATTTGGTTTGGAACAACTATACAGCGTTCCAAAAGTAGATTTTGGAACATATGTAGTGTGTTTCTAAATTCTTTTCGGAACATCGTTGAAACGTTTCTAAATGTCAGTTTGGAACATGTTAGGCTCGTTCCTAAATATAATTTGCAACACTTTTTCATTGTTCTTATGGCTAGTTTTGCAACACTTTATTAGCGTACCTTTTTATTTTTAATTTTATTTTTGGATTCCAATTTTTAGTTGGAACCACAATTAAATTAATAATTTCTAAACTGAATACATTAAACGATGGTATCAAGAATATAGGCACAACATATTATACTTTCATCCATTAACTTTTTTTTACTATTCTAAACCAGACAAAAATAAAGTAATAGCTTAAACACAGCAGTCAATGAGTGAACATTTGAGCAATTTGAGCAATAATTTAAACATTTAATCCACTGTACATCATATTACTTGGTTCAAAGCTTAAGCTCTTTGGCTTACAGTGTGCATAATATATAGATGTGCATAGTCAAACACACATAAGAGAAAAAGCCACCTTGAATGCCAAAATGGGGAAGAGGAAATCAGGGACACTATCTCATACACGATTATGATCTCAAAAGAAACTACAAGTATTTTATAACCTAAAAGAAAATTGACATCGACGCTCAAGTACAAAAGTGGAACATATACCAAAAATTACGAGCAAGTTTTCAAGCATCTACTACAGCTACTAACAGCTCCTCAAAAAATGTTTGTTTCCTTCAATTGCATCTATTTTGAAATAATCTGAAACAAGGCCCAATACATGCCTTTCTGAAACTCGAGAACAATCTTCCTTCGTGAGCACAAAAAATCGAGACGAATCTCCAGTGAAAAGCTTTTTTTAGGAACCTATTCAGAACAAAAGAAAATAATTCAGTAAAATTTATAGAACTGGGGATCAATGCCATTACTGCAAATTCATAGGTTCCTGAGATCAATGCCATTGTCACAATTTCTTCCCATGTTGTGTAGACTGATTTTTGAATTTCTTGAACAAAGATCAATTTAGCCACTAAAATTAAGAGCAGCTCTTTCTTACATAGTTTCGATTCAGAGAATTGGGTTCTCAGAGACTGAAGTACCTGTTTAATAAGTTTCCAGATTCATGGATCTTACCTACAGGAAATGAAGATCTTGCAAGTGATAAAGAAAAATCCCTAATGACTGAACCTTCAATTCCAGGTGGACAAAGTTGCTCGGACAGGTTTAGGAACGACATTAACCTGTGTTTCAGAAAGGTACAAATGTAAGAAAGGAACGACAATATCCTGTGTTTCAGAAAGGTACAAATGTAAGAAAACAATAAAACAGTATATTCAACATGCTTCATTAAAATTTGAGTTAACCTTATATCATCAGTGTGAACAAGAAATTTGCATGACAGAAAGAACCAAAAAGGGGAAAAAAATGATATGGTTCTTTTAATTCTAAGGGCTTTATTAGCTTGTAGTCTTGAGTTTTTTTTTTTGTCCTTTCTTGTGATATCTGCTTAACTCTCTTTTACCAAAGCCGTGATGGACTGGCACAACAGCTAAAGGAAGTTCTTTTCCGATACTAGTAAATTAAAATTCGTCAAATAGCAGGCTTAAAAAATTAAAAGGCGAACATTTTTTTATCTAATGATGAGTCATAAAACAGGATATGCATTTGACTGAAAGTATTGTAACGATTAGCATAAAACAAGACAATTTATTCATGCACAATGCCAAGAAAGACCAGCACCATATTCTCTAGCTCTCCCTCTAGGCAATATGTTTAAGGCAACTAGCAGATTTTTATTTATAATCTTGCAAGTAGAGTGTTGGAACTAAAGTGGCCGATAGAATAATAAAAAAATAACTAGTTAAGCAGTTTAAGATATTAATTACATGACCTATAGTTAAGCCACAAAACATCATATAAGTTATTCAATTTAAATCTTAAAAGTAAAAAAGGTAAATTCAGGAAACTTACATGTAAAGGGGAAAAAATAGACAAAGAGGCAAGGGGGAGTACTTGAACTGATTGATTGCATCACCCACAGCTGAGCCCCTAAGCACCAAGTAGTTATCTGGTATGCCAAACTGAGTACTTGATCGGGATACCAAAAGGATATCCAGAAGCTTTACGATGGCAAGGCCTACGTGTGCGAACCTGTGGATGCCAAGTTAAAAAAAAAAAGGTCTTATGCAATTCTCAAGAGTGTAACAATAACTAGTTCTAGAATTACTCCAGGAATGCAAGAGAACTATGAATTCTTTGGGTAGTAGTTGCCAGATTCACCTGCAACTTTTCTGAAAGAAATTTCACATCACAATCTCCCAAGAACATGCTCCCGTTTAATGCTGCGAAAGAAACATCCGTAATCGAAGCACAAAAAACATATGGACCTACTTTATATCTAAGAAAGGCATTGTAAATGGAGGATTGGAAACATGAACTCTTTAAAACTATGAATTCTTCGGGTTTGGCAAATTAATGCATATACTTCATTTCTACTTATATAGCATGAAATGATCATCTTTTAAAACACAATCATACACACAAGGATATTTCATTACCTGAATTTTACAGGGGGGAGATCTCCAACAGTAAATATGTTATATTACCATGGTACTACCTTGCAGATCTTATAACCAAGGAGCAACAAGATTAAGAGTGGCTTTCCATAAGCTACAAGCACGATATAACTTGACTACTAAAACAAGCAAAACTTAATACTAATTTGCTGCAGAAGCATCTGGATGGTAGTAAAGCATCTTCTTCCATATCATCTCCCTGATCATATCTGCTCCGAGATCCTCATCAATGTTGAGATCAAGAGGAACCTGGGCTAGAGAGTCAGCGTTTGGATCGTATAGAGGTGACATGTAGGGGTGTTGTAGGGCCTCTGTGACACCAATCCTCTTAGATGGATAAAAAAATAAGAATCTTCTGTATTAGGTCTACAGCCAAGGGATTTGCATGGGGATATAAAGCAAGGATAGGAATGCCAGGAGAGTAAGGGAGAGAATTGATATATTTACGAGCCTTGGTCTTATCAATAGAACCAAGATCGGCCTCGCTGATGGTACCAAGGACATTGACAATAAGCTTCAGCTGGTTACGACACTCTGTGCCAGGGCAAATAGGCTTGCGGCCAAGCAACCCTGCAAAGATGAAGCCCATAGACCATATATCTATTGAGGTGTCATAGTTGTCGCAACAAAGGAGTAGCTCAAGAGCCCGGTACCAACGAGTGACAACATACTCGGTCATGAATTTGTCTTTTCCACTGCTGGTGCGTGCCAGACCAAAGTCACAAATCTTAAGGTTACAATTCGCATTGATCGACAGGTTCCCAGGATTCAAGTCTCTGTGGAGTATATTTGTTGAATGAAGATACTTGAGGCCCCGAAGCAGCTGAACATCATAGGAAAATAATATATATCAGATATGGATGAAGATTTGCCAGCAAACAAAAATTTGCTGCTTTCAAAAGGTTATCAAAATGAACATGAACTCGTGAATAGTTGAATCCTTTTTAAAACACACGTATGTGGCTTTTAGAGTTGACAGTAGTTTGGGTAAGCTTATTGAAGCCTCTGTAGATGTTTTTATATGAAACACGGAATCTTTATTGTACTAAGAACCACTATCTAATAGTTTTGCACTATAAGGGAATTGCAGTCAAGTCAAGGTTCAGAAACTTAAACAGAACTCTAGATTGTTGTCAATCTCATATTTATAAAGATGAAATAGAAGGTAGTCAAGTAGTTGAATTGTACTATAAGGGAATTGCAGCCAAGTCAAGGTTCAGAATCTTAAACAGCATTCTAGATTGTTGTCAATCCCATATTTATAAAGATAAAATAGAAGGTAGTCAAGTAGTAGCATATTAAATCATCATAACGTTTATATTTATGCATTTTTCAACGGTAACTAAAATGGCATCGTAGGAGACAAGGCTCCCGCTTCCGCAGAGTCTTGGAAGGATAGTAACCACCGAAATAAATATTAGAATGATCATGACCGTGTCAAATCACTTTTTTTCCATATTTTCAGTCCGATTGGAACCTAGACATGGATGTTATGATAACTGACATGAATGTCAAGGAATTAATGTGTTGGACATGTATTAGACACCCATATCGTCATCTAAAATTTCAGAAGTATATGAGATAATTTCTTGTATGAGTTAATTTGCCAAACCCAAAGAACTAGTTTAGTACAGATAATGCTGCAATAATAACAGGCAGCAACGTGCATTAGGTGTACCACAATCTGCTTATCCTAACTTCAGATCTGAATCAAATGACTGCGCAAATAATACAAGCTTATTATTCCCAGTGAGATGATATCTTGATGAATAAACTAGAAAATAGTTGAATGCTGATACTTCCCAAGTTAGAACCTGGATGGATCAAAACGATATTCCTATCCGCAAGGGAAGCTGCTGATATTTCATATACTCATCGAATCAATTCAATCTTGCATGTTTACAGCTTATAAGAGACTTGATTTGCAATCCATAAACAAGAAAAACTCTACAAACTTGGAAGAATAGTAGAAAGGTAAAATATTGTTTACAAGGTCAAGCAAAACTTTTAGATTAGGAACTAAAGAATAGAGAGCACAGCAAGAGAACAAGTACTCAGTAACATATGCATTTTTAAATAATTGAAAGTGAATAATTCACCTAATAGTGGATTAATGCTTCTAAAATCTAAACAAAAGCTTTTGCTGCGAAATACACATGATGCCTTTCATGAATCTGGGCAACAGTTGGGTGCATCGACTATAGCAAAGGGGAGTGTCTAGGTACAAAAATCATGTGCGTAGACCAGAGGTGCAAACTTGTGTGCAGGTTAGAGGGTGTCCTATAGGCAGTGTCTATACCGACGTGTGTGTGGACTGATTGTTAAGGTAGCAAATACTAAATATGTATGCAGATGTGCAAAGGGAAATGGAGGAGAATATCATGTGTGTGGATGGTGGGAGTTGCTAAATAGGTACAGAGCATTAGGCTCAGCAACAACAGGTAGTTGTAGCGACATGAATTGCTGCAACCCAACAACAGGTAAAAATTTTAATATAGAGGAAGCAGCAAACTGCAGTAAAGGATATTGCCCGAGTGTGCATCAGACCATGAATGTGTGTGAAATAAAGAAGAGTATCAGACTTGAGGGTATGTGTATGTAGGTAACAACAGGAAATAGGATAGGTAGAGACAGGAACTGCTATCAAGGAGGAAAAGAACTGTAAGGCCATGTGAGGGTTAACCCTGTCAAGATATGGGACAACAGCTGCAGATGCAACCAAGCGGGAATGTGCAGCAAATTGCACTTAGAATGGCACACATGAGCAGTAATATGCAAAATAGTGCATTAGTATTAGTAAGTATTGGCAATAGCAGCAACCTTCTACTACTACAGCAGTAGGTAATAGGTAAATTTGTGCGGGGGTATACCTAACTAGAAATGCATATGAATTATACCACAGTGTCCCAAGCATAAATTTGGGATGGTATACCAACCTGTGATAGAGTGAACTAAAGTATCCAGAGTTTAGGAAAACCTACTACCAAGTAGTCCATAACAGCAGTGAACTGCTTGATCTAGACTGTAGGTGTGAGATTCCAGCAACAAGCTTAGTGTCTAGGGGAGCTTAGATTGTAGGAAACTATTTAGAGGAGAATTGATAGGGTGTACACTAGTGTATCCTAGATAATAGAAATATAGTGCTAGGCTTGAGTATTTCAAAATGGAAGAATGTGAACTAGTGTAGAAATTGGCATCCACATGACATATATGCCCAAAATACAATGCCAAAGCCAATCGTAAGCTAATCAAACAGAAACGAGCAAAGAAAGATGGACAAAACAAGAGGAGGTTCTCAAAACATAAGAATATATTTGATGTTACAAGCAATTTTATGACCATTAACATATTGTTTTTCATATCAAGGACATAAAATTGACAACGATGCAACAAATTCAACTCATACACTTTATTTAGTAAGAAAAAACAATATTAGAAAAAATAAAATTAATTAAACACAGTAAATGAGGTAACATTTATCGAAATATAGATCAGAAAATCCAACTGTACATTGATGGAAACCAAAATATACTTATAAACCATGATGAACAAATATATTAGTTCAAATAGCCTTAATTTATAAACCGTAACTATCACATGAATTAGTCACATTAATCCAGAAAGAAACAAGTTTCAGAAGAGTCCAAATCTATATCCATAATTGATAAACCCTAAATTTATAAATCTAGGAACGAGGTTTTGAACCAAGAGGTTAAAACCCTAGCTATCATAAATCATACGATGAAACCCTAACCATTATATACGTAGTCCTCATCAAAACTAGTACCTACAATTGCTGAATATGAAAGGAGTGAGAGGGAGAGGGAGGGGGAAAGAGAGAGAGAGGGCATAGGGTGGGGGAACGGAGGGAGGGGAAAGATAGAGAGAGGGAGAAGAAGAGGGAGAGGGGGAGAGTAACTGACTAGCAAAGCAAAGGGGCCACGTTATCGCCGACACTGTGGGGAGATCCGATCGGTGGGAGGGCTACACGAGCAGCAATTGAGAGAGAGGGAGAGAGAGAGAGAGAGAGAGAGAGAGAGAGTGAGTTAGATTAGAATGATGAGTTGGGAACACTTTTCTTAAGTATACACGTGAGGAGAGGGTGGTTCTTGAACACAAACTAAAACAGGTCCAATGTGTTCCATAAAATATAATATATATTTATTTTTAGAAAAAATAATTTCAGGAACATTTAATATGTTTGGAACAAATATACTGTGTTCCAATATCTAGAAACGTTTATATGCCGTTCCAAAGCCAAAATTGTTTAATGTTTCAAATTCTCTATTTTGGTGTAGTGCAAACAAGCCTGCGAATAGGATTAGAAGTCTAGGATCTCATCCACATACTTGACCTCTTTCCTCGATTCCATATTCGATCGACTCATCGATTGCATCTTGCTTGATTCCTCCTATCATTATTCTTATCTTCCCTTCGTGCTTACTAGAGATTGACCCTACTAGTTAGATGTCCTAAACACCCTTAGCTTAATTCTTTAAGTTGGGTAGAATACCCCACGACCTGACACACCCTTGACCATTAAGGAAATACCAACGGAATTGTCTAGACCATAGAGCTAGAGAAATTTAACCCATTTGAGTCAAACCAAGCCTTGGTTAATAAAACCATAGAATGGTGGTATAGGAATAAACAAGACTTAGGTTCCTATGACTCATAGACTATTCATATTTATTCCTTATTTCAATTTTAAATCTCTCGTGCTTATGTTTTTTTTTACCATCTAGACTAATGATGCTAATGTAACCTAGTTTTTTTTACAAGCTTAGCCTTTTACCAAGCTTGTTCGTGACATATATGTTAATGGAGGTACCCCACTAACATATTGTCTATCAGAACCGATGCATGATGGTCTGATCAACCAAGTGCACTTTGGTTCGCTTTTATCTATCGTTCTACGTAGATAGGGACATAAGTAAACTTGTCCTCTAGAGTCCCATCCGCGACTGCCTTGGCAACTCCTTTTGAGAAAAAAAATCCGGTCGTCCTTGAATCACGTATTCATATTCGATAACGCCTCCTTCGAACTCTATATTGCTTCTCCCTCACCTATTTTAGGAGGACGAAAGCGTCATACTAGAACTTCTTCTAACCTTTCCAGCGGCTATGACCATTCTCACTCGATGTTGCTATATCTTCATCCTAAACTACTCGGCCCTATCAAGACCCTCAAATCGCTTAGTTTAAGTGAATCTATTTCGTTCTCTTAATCGTGACCCTCATTCATTACCCGTGACCATGCCGTATTATTGTTCTATGATCTAGATCGCGATTTCTTACGGCATGATTTTTGTTATCGATTGTTCCCCATCGATACCCCCTTGTGTCTTCTCACCCCCTACAATTCTTAATTTCGAGGACGAAATTCTTTTAAGTTGGGTAGGATGTAAAACTCCTAAATTTCTACTATATTTTTTTATCAATTTTGGTACTGATTTAAAAAAATTTGTATTGTACGTCGCATAGTCGTATTGTACGCAAACGACGTATTTCGTAATTGCTCGTCGAGTACGAATATGGACGAGCGTACATATTTTTAGAAAAATATTTTAATTTTAATTTTTATAGTTCAAAATAATTTATATAATAAATACTTTGCTATCATACAAGAATTGCTAAGTTTGTTTCTTTTCATTTTAAAAGGGCCTTCAACTACTAATAATAAATAATAATTTTATTGTATACTAGAAAAATATATTATGTAAATATTATTTGTGCATACATATATCATAATTATTTATTACCTTATTTTTAAATAAATATTTCGAAATTATTATTATTAGTATTTTTGGAAAATATTTTTTCGAAATATTTGTGACGATTTAAAATTTTGATTTGATTCCATGGATACATTTAAATAGTAAACTAATATCTATGTTTGAAATTGATTTGATTTTTTTTAAACTAAAAGGATTTAATTAGATTTAATTGAATTTGGATTTGGATTGGATTTGATTGATTTTAAATTAATACATGAATTATCTACTTTGGGTTTTAAAAATATCCTAATCCTTATCTTAATGGGAATTTCCACATCCTATAAATAGGCAGGTACTCATCCATGTATTCTATTCTCCACAAAATTCCATCTACAAAACTGTGCGTGCATCGTGTCCGTGTTCCCCGTCCAATTCTTATTCCATATTTACAAGGTACATGGCATCTCCTTCGTGTCGACAATCCCGACACGGTACATCACAAATCCTAAACCTAGTTACTACTCCATCCTCCACCATGTCCCGTCCAGCCCCCGTACCACCTACACCAGCACCACCATAGACCATCCCTGCCTTCCCTGAACCCAGCCTCCGCCATTGCTGTCCGACTCCAACACCCCGACCCCCACGACAACCAGCCAGCACCAAATCCCAACCCAAACCACCCATAGGTACATCCCTGTCATCACCCCTCCACGGCCGTCCCTTCACCACCATAGACACAGCACCCTACTGCCGTCCAGCCAACACCAGAAAATACACCACCACCTGCTTTCCGACCACTCCGGCCAACAACTCCCCGACCCCGACGTCATCGGCCATCCACGCCGTAACCGGCAGTCCCAAAACCAAACTCAAAAAAAAAATAATGGAACCCTAACCCTAGACTCACCGCCGGTGAAACTCCGCACGTCCAGCGCCGCGACCACCGTGGCCGAGCATCCATCAGCCGCCTCTTCGTTCCAGCGCCACCCGCACCCTCCTGGTGCGTCCGTCGGCGAGCCGCGCAGCCCTCAGCGCCTTGCCGAGCCTAGCCGCGCCCTCCGCCATGCCCTCTCCGACGACAAACCGCCGTCGCGCCCACCATCAGCCGAGCGCCCCCTCCGTTCCCCTCCGACTCCTCTCTCTCCCTCCGCCTAACGCCCCCTTCCCTCTTCCGCAGACCGCACCCGATCTGTCCCCAGCTCCTCCGCGCCTCCGCGCCGTCCGATCGCCGAGCTTCCCGCTCTCCAGCTCACTCTCTCTCCAATACTTTCTCTCTCTCTTCTTTCTGCTTCTGTTTTTTTTTATTTTCTATTGACTCCCTTCTCGTAGAAGGAAGAGAGCTAAGTTATTATAATTATAATTATAATTATTATTATTATTATTATTATTATCAGTAAAGAGCTGTTGTTGTTTTATTTTATTTTTATGATTATTATTATTATATTTTATTATTATTTTTATTTTATCTTATTTTGTTTTTGTCTCCATGTGTAGGTTATTATTTTTTTTTGTGGTCTTTATTTTTGTAATAACCATTATACATATTTCACATTTGTAAATAGTAATTTATACCTTTACATATACATTATTATTTAAACATATTATTAGTATATTTTTGTATCATTATTGTTATTATTATTATTTTCTTCTCTTGTACAACAGTAGTATATTACGGTTATTAACAAAATTTATTATTATTGTATAAATAGCTGTAATTGTTAATTAGTACTTATAAACAAGTATATAAGTTAAATACAAATTTTATTTACTGTCAGTAATATAAGGATAGTTTGCTATTAATTATCATTATTATTTTCATTGGTACTACTAGTACCTATATTATTATTTGTTCTCATTTTATTGAAATATTTCTAAATAAATTTTCATATTATTTTATAGTACCATATTTATTTTTATTTTTTACCTAAAATGATTTTCCACATAATTCCTAAAATATAGTTTTCAAGGATTATAAAATGTTTTCTAAAATCATATATATGTTATTTATCTAATTTCTTTCGATTTCCTCCAGCCCGTGACTAAATCCTCTTATTCCTATTCTGTCACCAAATCCGTACCACCTTATGTCCTCCCAAACTAATTTGACCCTTCTGGACCCAATGGAACTATCCGTGCTACCATCAGAGATCTCCTTGTGTAGTTGTGACATCGAAGGCAGATTTTGTGCCAGCATGATCATTGCACCACCGCGGGAGTCCTACCAGGCAAGACACCTTGCCATTTGCTGTTTATTTATTTTAGCTCATTTTTCATGCATTATTTATTTCTTTTATGCAAAATAAACTGTGATACATGGCATAACCTGTTAGAATTTACTGTTCAGTTTCTTGCTATGTATTATTTTCTTACACATTAAACTTAGAGTTAAAGGACCACCCTTTGTGTGTTGCATTCATAGGCCTTGACACGTTTATACCACGTTGTTGTGTGTCACATATAGGACTCGGACATGCGTGATTGGCTGGCCACCAGTACGTATAAGCCGTGCGTTAGGAAATAACTGCTAATATAATTGTATGCTAGAAGACTTAGCAGTTATGAGTTAGCATTGGGCGGAAAGAACATGATTGGAAGTTGACTACCACCCTATCTATCGTAGACTCGCTCGCTACTGAGGAACGATAGATAGACTATATGCTATAGACTCGCTCGGTACTAAGGAATAGTATATGGTGTTGTGACTCGCTACTGAGGTACTGCATTGGTATTTTCTTGACTTGATCGGGTAGTCATGCGACATGAACTGTTCTTAAAACTGCATTCACCTAGATTTGGTTAGGCGCCCCTTATCCGTTAGGTACGAGTACTTTTGGTTTGGGTACTTGTATCTGACCGTGGCTTGGAACAATAACTTGTCGCGGATTAGTTTGTCACATCTTGTCCTTGTTTGGTTGTAGGTGTGACTTACTACTTCGATGAGAAGGTATTGAACCTTGTCGGGGGTCCGGATACCATATTGGATTCATAGCATGGAAAGATACGTCACCGTGAATTAGTTTACCATCTCCTGTCCTTGTTTGGTTGGGGGGATGGTACACTCGTTCAATAGGTGCGTATTGGATCATGTTATAATTCAATTGACTTATTTATTTGAGCAATATTTATTCAGTTTATATGGCATGATATTATGTGTCTTGTTACGTCCCTCTGAGGACCTGGTTATCTCCCCAGGTGTGTGCTCTTGTCTTTCGCAGGTGCTTTAGCTCTAGCCGTGATCATCGTTATTTCTTCGAGGATGATTGCACTTGGATCGTCTTTGTTTCGCTCGCCAAATTCATTTCTTTACTCATGTATTTTCCTTTACTTATTGGTAGTGGATTTGTCTCCGCCCAACATATTGTATCAAGACAATTCATTATCATTATATGACATCTTTTATCATTTATTTTGAGTGGATGAGATTAGTTATGGTTCTACTGCATTTTACAGCTTATGTATTTATACGAGGCTTCCATATATTGGAGTATACTTCGTATGAATACAGCTGGCATGTCTACGTTCCTAGTCCTACGTATTTTGGGACTGGGGCGTTACATGTAGATACGGGACGATCGACTTCGGGCTATATGATGATATTTACTGGTGGAGCGGTATCGTGGCAGTCGTGATTGTAGAAGTGTGTTGCCTTGTCGACGACAGAGGTAGAGTACATTGCGACGACAGAAGCTTGCAAGGAGCTGCTTTGGATGAAGAAGTTGCTACAGAAAGTCGGGCTAAAGCAAGAGCAGTATACTTTGCTTTGTGATAGCCAGAGAGTCATTCACCTTGTGAAGAACCAGACATTTCATCGTCGGTCCAAGCACATTGAGATTCGGTATCATTGGATACGGGATGTGGTTGAGAAGAAGGACGCGACGCTTGAGAAGGTCCATACTGATAACAATGGAGCGGACATGCTCACGAAGGTTCTACAAAGGGGAAAGTTTGAGTACTGTAGGCGGATCGTCGAGATGACGAGTTCCTCCACCTAGTTGTAAAGGGGAAAATTTGTTGGAGTGGGTGGGGTTCCCAACCTATGTGAAAAATATTCCGGAGTGCGACGAGCGCCATCCGTGTGTCGGAGAAGCTCGGAGAGTGCATCGATCATATTTTGGAACATATATGGTAAGGAAATATATGATTGGATTTCCATATTTACTTTGATCATATGTTTATGATTAGATTCTTCATATAGTAGCTTTCCATATAATTGGGCTTCCAATTATGGCAAGCCAATTATGATTGGAATTCCATTAAATATATGATTGATGCATATTGAAAGTTTCCATATATATTGACCTTCCATGTATGGATTACCAAGGGCTTATAAAAGGGTTATGGATGCAAGTTGAAAAACATCTCAAAAAATAAGAGTGCTTTACAATATTTGAGAGAGAGAGAGAGAGTGAGAGGATTAAGGACTATTGTGAAGGAGAGATTGTTTCGAATAATTTTTCGGCATCGCTTGTTCTTCGGAGTCTGCAATCAAAATTTTCTTCTTTCAAGTGAGTTGTGGTGATCCATGTTGGATTGAGAGGAGCTTGTAAAGGGGGTATTCTCTTTATTCCATTAGTGGAGGTTCTTCAAGGTTGGACTCCGATTGTCCCGTGGTTTTTCCCGCAAGGATTTTCCACGTCAAAAATCTTTGTGTCTGCGATTTGTGTTGGCATTTTTGGTTTGTGTGCTTTCTGGTTTGGGGGAACGATTTCCGCGCTTCGTTCCCAACAAGTGTTGCTATATCATGGAAATCAAAGAAGCAAACACTACTCTCGTACTCATCCATGGAGTCAAAGTTATATACATTAGCAGCAACTGCAGATGAATCAGAGTGGCTTCGAAAGCTCATGTTCGATATTCTTCCAATGGGAACTCATATTCTAGCTATTCATATCGACTGCGACAATTGGGTGATTCCAACAGTAGTTTCAAACCTCCTCTTCAACTGCAATGTCACACCCCACTTCCGGAATAAGGCAAATTGCGTATATAACAACCATCCCAGGCTATGCGACCTATGAATACCCCAGTACCCATATTCGTGATTGTCACATGTAGGTTCTAGGATAGGGAATAATGCAGGACAATTCTATGCTCAAGAATCAATAATCAGTTGATAACAAGATAATCTCTATTAAGAGAAGGTTTATTACATCCTAACTCTACCCATGTACAACCCCAAAATAAAGTTGAATACAAATTATATCAACTACAGAATGTGTAGAGAAAATCTGCACCTCCGGCTTTTATCCATGCTCCACATTCTCTTTCATGTTATACGACTGAAGAGCCACCCCTTGAATTTACTAACATACCTAGCAAATAAATACTAGGTCGTCAAACGACATGCAATCTCCGAGCCAAAGATCGCTCAAAAAAACAACAAAATATAGATATGAACCAATAAGGATAAAAATTACTAGCTGATAGATAAAAAAAGAGATGGAAACCATCATAATTGTTAAAGTTATACAATTTCTAACACTCCACGTCACATTTTAAAACACGAGACAAGACAATAAGAAGATAGCCTAATTCCAACCAAACTCTCGATACATCACACTCACTACATTGTAAATGTAAACAAGTACTCACTAACCAATCACAAACATAATTAAGCAACCATACGTATCAAAGTTTACAACTCCTAACACTTGACATACAACCAACAAACATATACGACACAACACATACAAATAACATAGTTAAGAAAACCAACTACCAACGTCTACGAGTCCTAACACTCAAATCGCAGTCACAAACACATTCCATTCATAAACAACCACTTCACAAAAAACAAACATTTCTATACGAAATGCAGTTTGGAGAATACGATAGATCCATGTGATTATTTTTCAGAAATAATCTCATTTCTCCGGGATCAAATTGTTGCTAAGGATTAGAACACTGCTTAGCCCCCCCAATAGGCCATGGACAAAAGATGAATCAATTATTAAACTTAATTGATACTCGATCGAGTTAAATATTGTGTGCGCGATCGAGATAAGAACTTTAATCAGATTGAAGACCGGTTAAGGACTGCAGCAAGTTCTACATAGCAAAGTGAGCTAATCCTCACACCTTCTCTTCGCAGTGCCTTACAAAGAAGGTAGTACTGATAAGCTTTTAATTTTAATTATATTGCAAAGATTCCATCCATTATGACCCTAATGTTCTGTCCCTCCTCATGGTGCAGACCTAACAATCATAAACCTAATTGTTATTATCTTGCGATTTGAAATATGGAGTATGAGTTTCGATCTAAGTATGCTACAATCACATCGTGTTCCAAAAACTCCAATTGAACAACCTTGCTCTTATAAAAAACAAGAGTAAGTGTTTTCATCCTTGTGCGTTAAACGGTACAACGTGATAAGAAGACATCATACTAAAGAATATCCGCGACAGAGAATAACCTTGCATTCTGAAGGATCATGACTTAAGAATTTGGTTTCATTGTGTGTTCCCGTATCCGTATTCTATGCATCCAAAGGTCGAGTATCCAACCCCAATTGACTTTAAAATTATAGAGAGCCCGACACTAACCTAGCATAATTTGATTTTGAATACGCGACTATCCGTAACTTGTAGGTAGAAATGCATTTACTCGTTTTCGAGATGAGAAATGGTTTCTCCCACATTTAAAAAAAAACTAAACTAAACTGACAGCCTCATTTGTATTTCTTACTCCGAAAATAATTTATAACAATTTATACTAGGGGTGAGCGTCGGTATAATCGGTCGGTATTTGGTTAGATTTTTCGGTATTTTTTTAAATCGGTATTTAAAAAATCAATACCAATATCGTACCATTTAGAATCGGTTTTTTCGGTTTCGGTTAAATCGTTATTCGGTCGATTTTTGTTCGGTATCGATATTTTACCATTTAACATTTGATTAATCAACACACTTAATATGAACCTCTTAACCTAGAAAAATATTTTTTTACTTTTTTTTGGAAGCATTAAATTTCAAAACCAAGCCTCTACCAAGCAAGCAATTAATCAAATTTATTAGAATAATATGTAACAAGTCGCAGACACCTAAAAAAGAGCTTAAAAGATCAAACACGATCACTAAGTTTAATTCTTAGTATAAGTTTAAGTACACTAAAATTCATTTCAAAATTATATGAAAACACAAAAATATAAGCTTGAAAGACCAAAACTCAATTCTTAACATTCTTAACATAACTTCAAGTCCACCAAAATTCATTCTAAGTTCTAACAAACTAATTTCCAACTAAAACAAAGATATAAATGAAAAAGAGTAATATAAAATTAATCACGAACAACATTCTAAGGAAAAAAATGTATATATATATATATATATATATATATATATATAAAGATGGGAGGACATGCGATCGCCCCCTCTGCTAGGGTTTTAGACGCGTCGACCTCACCTCCCCCCCCCGACCCCCTGATCCGCTCGCGGGGAAGGGGGCTCGTCGGCTGGGAGGATCGGGGGGGCGGACGGCCTCTCCAGCCCTCAGGCGGTCCGGGCGGTTACCAGCAAGGGACCCCCCCACGTGGGGGGAGGGAGGATCAGGAGGCACCAGCGGGACCCCCTCCAGGCGG
The DNA here is from genome assembly GCA_029216955.1 of Iris pallida. Classification (NCBI taxonomy): domain Eukaryota; kingdom Viridiplantae; phylum Streptophyta; class Magnoliopsida; order Asparagales; family Iridaceae; genus Iris; species Iris pallida. Next base: position 18,441,291 of record JANAVB010043419.1, read on the forward strand.
AGGAGGGGGGTCGGGTGGAGGCGACGGCAGCGGGGCTGGGCCCAGCAGTCCCAGACCGGGCGGCGTGGCCCCCCCACGCGGGGGGGGGGGGGGGGGGGGGGTCGGGCGGCGGCGGCGTGGCCGCTCCAGGCGGGAGGGGTCGGGCGGAGGCGGTGGCGGGACCCCTCCAAGCGGGGAGGGGTCGGAGGGCGGGCGGATGCAGGGGGACCCCCAAGGGCGGGGGGGGGGGGGGGTCGGGCGGCACTTCCGGAGGAGAGGCTTCCGTATTCGAGTTCGGATCCGGGGGGGATAACTCTGGAAATACTGGCTGGCAGACTGTGACGCGAAAACGGGCGGAAGGACGACGAGGGGCACAGTCCCAAACTTCGGGAAGGGCGGGGCTAGGAAACCATGGGAATCGATCCTCAGTCGGCACAATGGATACCCGACGTCGTGGGGGAGGTATGGTGCATTCTGTTACGGGTTGGAGGCCAAAGGCGACGGCGGCCGAGAATGCTAAGAGTATTGCTACTGATACCGACAAGACAGGCCAGGGTCCTGTGAACCCCCCGACCAGGACGCACGCTGAGGAGCAGAGGCCTCGGTCATGGAAGGAGGTCTGTACGCCAGTGGCTGCGAAAAGCCCGATGTCGATGGAGTTTGTCCTACCGATGTAGGTTGGAGGAGGGCTTCGGGCGTATTTTCCCGCTGAAGAAATAGCGGTAGTTTCCGAATTCTGGAAGAACACTCTGGTGTTATATGTGTTAGGGAACAAGCCATTTTATGGCCAAATTCGGGGTTATGCAGAGCGTGTCTGGCGACCCAAAGGTAGCATAGAATTCTTCTCTCGGGAGAACGGGTTCTATTATGTCAAATTTGGATTAGCGGAGGATGTGTCCAAGATCCTACAGGGTGGGCCTTGGTCATTTGATGGGAGACTCATTATACTGAAGGAGTGGACACCGGAACTGAGGTGTGAGAAGGAGGTACTGAACGCTATTTCTATTTGGGTCAGATTCCCTGAGTTCCAAGTAAAGTATTGGAGTATCCCGCTTCTCATAAGACTTGCCAGCCTTGTGGAGAAGCCGATCAAAGCAGACGAGGCTACTACCTTTCCCACCGGACTGATGTATGCCAGGGTCTTCATGGAGATCAAGGCGGGCTCAGAGCTACCGAGTATGCTTGAGTACTACAAAAAAAGTGTCTTTCTGGGACCCCAAAAATTCGTCTTAAAAAGACCCAAATCAGTCCAAAATTGTGATTTGGGACAAATTTTAGGACGGTAAGTGACAGTGCTATTAGGGTGGCGTGGCAAAAAGTTTTAGGACGAAAAATACCGTCCTAATTTGGTTTTAGGGTCGAAAAATGTAACCGTACCAAAAGAGTTTGAATTATCTTATGTTTATGACGGTTTACTAAACTGTCCCAAAATAAAAGAGTTTGTGACGAATAACATCCGTCCTAGAAAAATTTGCTAGCATCACAAAAGAATGTCATTTACATCTAAGACAATTACATAACCGTCCCAAAAGTAATACTTATGGAATTATTGTTTGCATTTTTCCAGCTATAAACATACAATTTAAATACACATATAACATAATTCATATGATCATGTCGTTGTCGAGCTTGTCTTCAGGCGTATCTCCAGGAGTCGGAGCTCCCATACGAAAAAAGCTTAACAACATCAAGCATTCTTTACTATCATTTACAAAATAGAAAAACATGTTGCATTAAGTAGAAGACAACAAAATCCATATATAACTATAATGTTTAATTGGTAAACAACAGAAAAGCTTAACATTCAGCATCATTTACCATCATTTACAAAATAAATCCAAAACATAATACATCACCCACATTATCACTTACAAAATGAACCCATCACTCCACCATTACATACAAAATTATGAACTAAAACATTAAGCACTACACCATGTTATTGAATCATCTGTTAAACATTCACAAAATTAACCCAAAACAGTTTCCATCACAATAGTCGTCAGCCAGGCTCCTACCACCAAATCCTCTGCCCCATGTATATAACTTTCCATCAGCTGAAGTGCAAAACCAGTAGTTGTAGCATCATCGACGTGAATCGTGATTGAACAAGAAAGTCCAACTATCATAGGTAATTGCAGGGTGCAAAACTAACCAGACAAAGCAGCACTTTGGTCTCCATTGGCACATATATGAACTATGCTGTGCTTCTGGAATCCATGAATAATTCTGGGAACATTAGTGGATTCTGGTTTCTCGGACCCAGAGATTGACATGCCAATCTGTCTCTGTCTCCCCTAGCTAAAACCATACACTGAACCTTCGAGAGATTCTACATTCGACAAACAAATAAAAAGCAAACATGTTATGTATTATCAAATGCCTAATCAAAAGTAGAAGTTTGACGGTTGAGTATTATCAAGTACATCTCATAACAATTTGGGAAGGAAGAGAGAGGTTAAAAGAGAAGAAATGAGTGCATCTTTTGCTTCAGATAGGTGGTGAAGTGAAACATGAACATTAAAATCAAATTAGACTAATGGAAAAGATCAAATTTTCATAGAATTGAGTATTTTTTAACATTTCTTAGTCCAAAATCTACGTACAACTCGGAATCCAGACTGTAGGTTGACATACAAAATCAGAAGAGCTTTGATGTTAGTAAGAAATATTTCGTTCTAGTTGGAATAATATCGAAAATGATATGGAAAATGATTACCAGCTTCTAACTTGTGATGCAATGATATGTTACCCTCTAAAGATCCATAAAGAACAAATTTAACAAGATCTGCAGCAAATTATCACTTCCGTCAATGAGATACAATAATCAAAGACTTCTACACTACAGAGCTCCAAATATATGTAGAATTTGAAATGTGGTTAATGATAAAAACAAGCCCTTGCAAAATTTATCACTTTGGAAACATGTTTTGGTCTTCCTATATGTATGAGAAACACAATCGATTTTAAAGGGCACTTTAGGCAAATGAAAGCAGAGTCAATCTATTAATTACGTACACATTTGTATGCTCCCTCAAACCTATTTGCCATAAACTTTTCTTTCCATTAGAGGATCAATGCAATGAAATATTAGGTCATCTTGAAGAATTCAGCTCCTACCAATGTACTTGACCTCATTAGAATATATTGACTTAATTTTAACTATCCTATGCTATCTCCACTTATACAGACACCCAAAACTTCTTCTAAACTACTACCCTACCCTTTTTAAGATACTTGATTTTGATACTTCTTCAACACTATCTACTTCTTATCATGTGATTGAGGCTGTCCACCCATAAGCTAAATAAACAAGGTGGCGGCAGATCTCCTTGTGTGAAACCGATATAGAACACTTAAGGAACAAAACATTTACCATGAACGAGCAGCTAATACATGCATATTAGCACAAGGATTGTCTTTAATGGAAACCTTTAAATTATTCTGGACCTGCTACTATCGGCTTATAGCAGAATATGCTGAGTTCAGTTCAATTAAATGATACTGGAATCATCAAACCTCGACCAGTCCTGGGATTAAAATTAAATAAGTGGTGGCAATGTAGGTATCATGACAAAAAAATGACGAAAATACAAAAAACGAATCTTATTTCACCTTAAGGCAAATGTAGTTAGCTATGAACTTTCATAATATGATTATCATTTGGTACAGGCTAAACACTCTCTTTTTGCCCATTAGAAACGTGCATGATCAATATGTCACAAAAATTGTCACAAAAATTGTAGTACTTAAAACACTAATGAAGACTGAAAATTACAAATAAACTTTTACCTGAGCAACTCGATCAAGGTAAATCACAATTACAAACAAACTTTTACAATTCTTACCATGAACAATATCGTGAAGGGATCCCATGGTTGCATGTTATCAAGTGATGAAGTTAAAAGGACTCTCTTCAAATTTCCTTAGTTATAAGTTAAATGACTTCTTTATATGTGATTATGCATCAAGATGAATATATCAGGAAAAGAACATAAAAGAGGCTTGTTAAAATGAAGTTGCTAAGGTGAGATTCATTTGGTGAAGGTACAATATTTTGATCTCTCAACTAAAATTCATTCAAAAAATGAATGCCCCACTAGAATATATACTGCACAAATCATCAGCATTCGCTAGCTCCATAGAGAGCATTACTGATCATTTCGAAGACAACACTTTAGTTATGTCAAATTTTCATAAGAGATCCCAAACATGTGATAAAGTTATATGCTTGTTGAAGTAGCAAGTTAAGACATACAAAATGTATAAAAGCACCCACATTAACAGGATGATTACAAATGAACAAAGGAAAACTTCATACAGGGGGAGACTATTTGTACATTACCTCCAAGAGCAACATAATAAAGCAGCATAATAGCTTTTTCTACCACAGATTAATTGCTCTTTGGAGTAGTCAAAAACTCTCAAATAACCTGAAGGGCATTACAACAACAAATTTGAAAACATTATATCAGTTAGGGGTATATCAGGAAATGAGAATAAATCATATTTGCATGTTACATAAGGCAGATACCATCTCTACCAACGATGGCCAAATATGTTCCATATGTTCATAATGAAATGTTGCTGACTGAACCTTGGCAAACAGTAATCTTTACTTTGCTGGTGTCAAATTCCTGTCCAATAAAACAATAGCACTGAGAGTCATGCCATGAACCTTGAACTCCTGTAGGCGGGTTGATGGACTTACCATGCTGGTTATGCAAACCAGGCTCATACAACCAAGGAGCAATAGGCCATTTTCTGTCTGACTAGGAAAGTATCTAGACCAATATTACCATAGGGAACCACACACATCTTCAATGCAAAACATAACCCAAAAGAGTCAAACAGAATCACATCCTTATACAAGCAGATTAACCTAACGGTGAAGATAAAAGATTTGTTTTCCTCATAATAAAACCAAATATTGCTGGACCCACTATGAAATAAATGAATACCCCACGCAAGGTTAATGTAAGTATCGGATATTGCTTCATATCCGATTGATTTTTCACAAATTGAATTATATATTAGCTAAATATGAAATTATAGGACATCCATATCAGACACCTTAGGAAATGGAAAGAGGAGATATAAGTGCAAGACCAGTAATTGTTCCTTACAAGAACACCAATATTCCTTTTCATCTCAAGTTTAAAAGCACTATATCCTTTTATTCCATGTGAAAAACAAACAAACAGAAAAAATAAAAGTTACAAGGACAATGAATTATTGCATACTATTTTAAAAAAATTAGTCTTCATTGATATATGAATGCTTGGACTCAATAAGACTCGACTTCTCTTCTTGTGGGAGTAGAGGCTAATACTCTGAACCAGTAACTACTGTATTAATCAAGATCAGAGAAAATATTAAAAAGCTAATGAAAGTAAATAGTAAATCTAGTAATTTATTCCAAAAAATTACCATTTTTTATATATCTGGCTATGGCCTCTTGCTCCTCAATCTCATGTTGCATTGAGAATAAGAAGTATGAGTGCTTTCTTGCAACCTAATCATGCTAATCATGCTTGTCTGACAATGATATGCGTGCTTTCATACAAGAAAAGCTAATCATGCTTGTCTGACAATGATATACATGCTTTCTTGCAACCTACGAATAAAACTTATTCACATTATTGATAAATCAAAGAAAGGTTGATGAAATATAATCTAAATAACTCAAGCTGAACAACTTAAAATATGAATAGTGAGAAGTAAGTTTGCTATCCATAGAAAATAAAAACAAACAGTAACTAACAGCACAAGTGTATTATGTCATAACCTTTACTGTCAATACTGGCAGCATCCCATATTTAGAGAAGCTTTTACACTCAACCTAGTTAAATTTTTCTAACGTATACATGGTGTGGTATTATTACCTTAAAAAGGACTTTTTGAGGGATGTGATTTTACCAACAAGGAGATGCCCAAGATACCTTTGCGTACAATGACATACATCAACAGTTAAGTTACAGTTTATGCATATGAATTAAAATTGATTACAATAAAGTATGAGGTCAATCACAAACTAGCATTACATTCCTGTGACAACCTAGGAAACAAAGTCTTTCAAAAGTAATAAGAATTCATGGATTATCTAATATGCTATGAAACAAACTGAATGACAACATACTTTCCTTAATTTTCATGGGACACTTAATCAAGCTCAAACTCAACTACATCAATCTGAACAAAATGATGGACCCAAGAATGGTCAAACATCACTTTTCAAAAGCAACTTAACTTTCCTTAGTTGAAAACAAAGAGTTTGTGCATCTAAAGTTACAACTGAAACAAGCTAGACCAATTGCATTCATTTTCTATCTTGTTTTTCAACTTCTTATATACAAAAGTACCAAAATTTGATACTAATCTATTCACTTCCATGCAGAATATTGTAAATTTCTTTTCTATATCAATATAGCTATCTTGGTGGAACAATATATTATATAACTATAATCTCTCGACTCTTTTTTGAGCTAGTAGATCACTCTAAAAAAGGAAGTTATGGTGATGTTGTGTTCTTGACAAACCATTTGTCGTGTCAGCGGCATTGTGTCCAGTTAGAGTACTCGTGTCGCATTCATACAACATGAAAACAACATGAAAGCATACAAAGAAGGCTTGTAAAAACCAGGGCTCACAGATCATATGGGCCAAAAATAATTAATTTAAACATAAATATATTAATAATTTTATATCTAAAATAGAACTAGTATGTGCCTCACCAAGCCATTGTGGTTAGTACTTTAGACTTATACACTATTGATGGTAGTCTTTTTTCAGTTATTTTTTTAGTTTTTTAATATATGTTTTTATTATGAATGGGGTTCCTATTTTAAAAGTTCGCCACGAGAGCTCAGAACTGACATTGGTAAAAAAAACATTTCAGGTTTTACATGAGAAGCAAGCACACCCTACAAACCAAGGTGTGCTGGATTAGGCGATATAGATACATATATGTCACATTGTATCATTTTGGGTACATATATATAGGTCGTACTATATTGGTTTGGAATGTTCAATCTAATATTGATGCTCCCAACATTGACCCACGAGATAGTATTTTCCAATCAATATAAACAGTAGGCGAAAAATAATGTTGTCGACACATTGGTTTGGTTAATATGTTGATAAAGTTTAATATTTAACATATCATAACATTTATCTATACATTGACACTATTATCAAAATTGCATTTCTATACATTGTAGTATTCATGCATCTTAATATTTATACCGTTGAAAGTTTTTTTTTCTTTCTTTCTGAGGGCTACTATCTAACATGTAAAATAAATAACACACTTTGCGCTACTAACGCCATACCACTATATATCAACACAACTCTCAAATAACAGAGAATGATACATAATCACTACTGCAGTACCACACGTTAGACTAGAAAATAATTCCCAATACTTTTTTTTATAGATGAAAGAACGAGATCAATCACAACCAAATTTTATTCAGTTAAAAGCGAGTGTAAAACACTAGTACAAGTAGATGAATAATCGTTAGCTGGTCCTCATTATAAGGGATTCAAATTAATTGAGTCATTTCAATTATTATATGTATATACTTTCTGAAACGAGAAGGAAAAGAAGTCAATATTAATAAAAGATTATTCGATTGAAAGCATGGAAGCTTGTCCGGATGGATGAGGGATGCTAAAATTACAACCAAATATGTTATAAAAACTAAGACAAAAATATGCACCCCATGTAAACAGTATAAACACTCACATTTCTTGGTAAATAATTCTAAAAATTGGTAAATAATAATGTATAAACAAGTGAATGGCATGTAATTAATTTCCAGCAAATTTTAGGCAAAAAATTGGTAAATAATTCTTATTTTGGACAAGCAAATAATTTCGAGCAAATTTTGAACAAAAAATTGGTAAATAATTTAGGACAAAATAATATGCAGCATGTGTAAACAGTGTAAAACACTCAATTTCAAGAAAACTAGCATGCATCTAAAAATTAGGGTAAAAATGAAAATTTCTTGGTAAAAAAAAATCTAAAAATTAGGGAAAATATACCAAGAAGTAGCACTAGAGCACCTAGGGTTGAAAGAATCACCTAGTTACAAAGATCGATGAGAGAGAGAGAGAGCAGCAGCAGCACCTAAGGTTGTAGCCATTCTTTTTTATTGGAGAGAGAGAGAGAGAGAGAGAGATGGGGAAAGATCAGAATGGTTTTATAATGAAAGTCAGATTGGTTTTGTGATAAACGGTTCAGATTTAGGTCATTTGATCGAACGGTTGGGATAGGGACACGTAGAAAGAAACATTTCCCCCTAAAATTTTGGCAATTGGACGCAAAATACTTGGCATTCCCGCCGAGTTATTTAGGACAGAAATGTTAATTATTTGAGACAGAAAATTTTATTAGTCCCAAATAGTGATCCATTTTCACAATCTGTCCCAAAAAATACTACTTTTTTGTTACAAAAATTATAGTTGTCCCTAAAACTAAATTTTTAGGACGTTTTAGACTAGTGTTTCTAATAGTGTCGTCCCAAAAAGACACTTTTTTTGTAGTGATCAGGTACCGTCTGGAGAGGTTCTGACCCAGGCGGTGGAGTATGACTGGGTCCCCCCATGTGTTCTTACTGTGAGTGTAGCGCCCCGCTTTCGATAGGCGACGGAACTTCATAATATGCTTGCGCCGAGTCAGATCGGCCGGGAACTTAGATGGCCATCTGACTCGATCGCTAAGCTTGGTAAACGTTAACGCCTTGCGACATCGATTCAAATTGATTTGGACGGAAGTTACGAGAATCGATCCAACTAATGGAACGACTTCTGTTGGAATAAGTCCTAGATGCAGAGGGCTACATCTCGACGAGTGAGCTCTCTATAAGAGTCCTTTCGACGGGACCGAACCGCTGTATGGTTTTCTTGGAGCTTTGCCGCTGGGCTTGATTGAAGTGCTTTCGCGTCGTTTTTATGGATGCAATTACAAATTTCGATGCAAGGGGAAAAAGAAAGAAATCTAACAAAGTGTTGGTGCCATTGCAGGAGCTCGCGTAACTAAGGATTGACGTCGCGTAGCGCTTCGACGACCCGCACAAAGCAAAGTAATCGGTGGGTGATTCGGCCCCTTCTTTTCTACTCTGTCCCGCAAACTTATTCCTTGCTTCGAATTCATTCAAATCGAACGATGCCAAGTTAATTGCATGCCAATCCACTAAGTCCAAGAACTCGGGAAAACGTATCGATTTAGAGAAATTTACTCTAAAAATACAAGTCTATCACATAAACCAGAAAGTTTAAGGTTCTAGTAAAAAGATAGACTATTTTACGTGCTGCAAAATATTGTAAAACGTCGATCGTGGGTTATGATGCCTCGGACAATTTGGTGCCTACGGGACGCTAAATCGGGAGTACGACTTGGGGAAAAATGAATCGTTGCATAAGTTGGGGGAAATAATAATGCCGTTCAATACTGTCCGCGCTATACAAAACTGTTGTATATGTTAAACTGTTCACACATTGGCATGGTCATGGACAGCTTGTGCACAAGTTGATATTTTTCCTCGAATCGATATCCGGGGCATCAGAATCGAATCGACCTAGGGGGAATGAATAATCGTGCTTCGGCACTGATGCATTGCGGGACCGTCAGTCAGGCTTGCAACCTAGACTGAGCGGGCCGAAATACCGTTGAGATAGTCCCACGTGATGTGTAACATCAATGACCGCATATAAGATAGTAGCATGCTCACCTATTGTCTTATGCAGGTGTAAATATTATCTCTGTTTTTATGCAAGGACGAGCACGGCCGTGGTAAGAAATATGATAAACTGCTATGGTTTACTGTATGCTTTATTACGCAAAGATGGCTATCGAATATGAACTGAATTCATTTAGTTTTAATAGAAAGACAACTCTAAAGCATGCCTACCCTAACAATCAGAGTCGGTTTAGACGAGTGGGTTCGTCTCGTCCACTTAGCAAGTGTGCTAATCCCATTCTCCCAATTTCCCCAGGTGCGACGGGCACGCTCAATTAAACTGGAGCTGAAGTACGGAGAGGCATTTTGAAGCTCTTCCTATGCTGAAGTATTTTGAAGCCAATTCAAGTCGACGGCTTATGTATAAAGGGGCAAATGTATGGGACGACAAGCGTTAGTTCAGGCAACTTGTCGAATGTATTTCCTTATGTGTTCAATCAATGTAGCCGTAACGACATCCAATGTAAATTACGACTTGCACTTCGTTGCAAGCTATGAATGAAAAGCATTTCTATCTTCCTATATTGCGTCTTATATTCTGATGTGATTTGTGAAGTTTCGACTTGGCATATTTATATCAAAATCAAAAGATAACCATTTGAGAACTTGTCATCTTGCATTGCACGAGCGCAACTCCAGGCTCGTGCGGCATCACGCCTTAGCGAGGACGATCGAATCAACAAAGTAACACCGGGGACGAACGGTTTGTCGACTCGGGGCGTGACAAATTGGTATCAGAGCACAGTTATGTTTCTTCGGATTTTCGAAAGATGTTTCATTGTTGGAATGTCCGTTGCGATGGCTCGATTGAATGCTTGTCGACATGCTGCGTGAAATAAAAGTTCCATACAGGTAAGCCCGTAGATATTTTGAAAAAAAATACTAACGGATTTACTATATTTTGTAGGAATGACTAAGAAAAGAAACAATCCCACCCTAACCCAAACTGTAGATAGTACGTCGAGCACAAAAAGCACTGAGCCTAGCGAGACGACTATGCAGAAGATGCTACAGTTGATGGAACTACAGCAGCAGTAGCTTCAGACACAATTCAAAGCCCAATTCGAGGCACAACAGAAACAGATGAATGCCCTGACTCAGATAGTGAGCAGAATGGCGGGCAATACTAAGACGACGGATGAAGAGCCCGAGGAAAAGCAAGACGACCAAGAAGAAAACGAGGAAGAAGAGACTCAACCGCAAATGATAGATTCTTCTTCCTTGTTCAAGGCAAAGGAGTTCCGCAAGATGAATCCACCAAAGTTCAACGGCCGAGCGGAGCCTGATGTGATCGTGGGATGGCTCGTGGAGATGGAAGACCTGTTTAATCTGCTTAGCATTGAAGGGTCCCAGCGGGTAACTTGTGCGGCGTTACAGCTACAACTGAGGGCGTACGACTGGTGGGCCGCTAAAAAATAGAAAATCTATGAAGCCGATACAGACGCCACGATTTCCTGGAAAATATTCAAGCAAGCCTTCCTCGAACAGTACGTTCCTCGTGCTGCCCGTCAACAAAAAGAAGACGAGTTCATGACGTTACGACAGGGAAATATGTCTGTCGACGATTATGATTCGAGCTTCTCAAAGCTGGAGAAGTTTGTCGGCGCCTTTCTGTCCAACAAGGAAGCCTGGTGTGAACGCTTTTAACAAGGCCTAAATGACGAACTGCGAAGGGACGTCATGAATTAAAGGTGCCGAACATACCGTGAATCCTATAATGCCGCTCTTGATAGTGAGCGCATCTTTGGCCGTATGTCGAGTAGAGGCATCCGTAACCACTTCAACAAGCGTCCTAACGACGCCGGCGCCGGGGGATCGGGAATAACAAAGCGTCTGAACAGATTCGATGATCGAGGCCATGGCAGTCAACACTGCACCAGGTACGGTAGGCGTGGGCACTGAACCGTCGACTGCGTCACGAGATCTTGCTACAAGTGTGGCGAGGTAGGCCACATAGTTACATATTGCCCGCACAAAGGTCCGAATCAACACAACCCACCGAGGAACGTCCCGAATCTGCATAAAGCACCGATACTGTAAGGCACGAATGCGGTGCCCGTCAACCATCAGAACCAACGCCACGGAGCTCAAGGCCGAGTTTATGCCTTAACTCGGGATGAGGCGCTTGCATCCGATACGGTTGTAACAGGTATATTACTCTACAAAGATATACCTGCTCGAGTATTATTCGATTCGGGTGCGACGTATAGCTTTATATCTGCTGATTTTGCGAAAGAAAATAAAATAACCATGCAATCACCAGATATAAATATTAGCGTTAGCACTCCGTCGGGAGTCGATATGTCTGTGAACTTTATTTGTGGGGATGGCCACATTTGCATCGAAGGAAGATATCTATCCTTGGATGCCGTCGTACTAGACATCAAAGATTACGATATAATCCTGGGCATGGATTGGTTGGGCGCTTGTCGTGCAACGATCGAGTGCGCGAAGAAGAGAGTAGTGTTTCATCTTCCTGGCGAGACAGAGTTCTCATATTCATGCGGTACGGTCTCGAAGGCGGCAATGATGGTGTCGGCAATCTCGGCAAGGCGTATGCTGCGTTCCGGCTGCACGGGATACTTGGCATCAGTTCGAGACACACGAAAGGATAATACAAACACACAGACTGATGTTGTGGCAGATTTTCCTGACGTTTTTTCTGACGAGATGCCCGGGATGCCGCCGGATCGAGAAATTGAATTCAGCATCGACACCTTTCCGGATACACGGCCGATATCTAAGGCGCCTTACCGAATGGCTCCAGCAAAACTGAAGGAGCTGAAGGTGCAATTACAAGAGTTGCTAGATCACAGATTTATTCGCCCTAGCGTCTCTCCGTAGGGTGCTCCCGTATTATTCGTGAAGAAGAAGGATGGGTCGATGCGGCTATGCATCGACTATCGTGAACTCAACAAGGCGACCGTGCAGAACAAGTATCCTTTGCCGCGAATCGACGACTTGTTTGACCAACTGCAAGGTGCGGCAATATTTTAAAAAATCGATCTTCGTTCAGGCTATCATCAATTGAAGATCAAGTCCGACGACATATCGAAGTCTGCCTTCCACACTCGATATGGTCATTACGAATTCCTAGTCATGCCGTTCGGTTTAACGAATGCCCCAGCCACGTTCATGGATCTGATGAACCGAGTCTTCCGACCTCAAATAGATAAATTTGTACGTATTCATCGACGATATCCTTGTCTACTCAAAGAATCGTGAAGAACATGCGGAACATTTGAAGACGGTACTGCAGATTCTGCGTGAAAACAAATTATACGCCAAGCAGAGTAAGTGCGAGTTCTGGATGAGTAGCATGACATTCCTCGGGCACGTAATATCTGCCGAAGGTGTCGTGGTGGACCCAAAGAAGATTGATGCGGTGGTGGATTGGAAACGACCTGCCTCGGCTAGCGACATTCGGAGTTTCCTGGGCTTAGCGGGATACTATCGTAGGTTCGTGCGAAACTTTTCAAAACTAGCGTCGCCTCTGACTCGCCTCACCCAGAAGGGAGTAGTATTTGAATGGAGCGACGACTGTGAATCCAGCTTTCAAGAGTTGAAGCAACGGCTTGTCTCAGCTCCAATCCTTGTACTTCCAGACGGTCCAAAAGGCTTTCAGATATTCAGCGACGCATCGGGAACTGGCCTTGGGTGCGTACTCATGCAGAGAGACAAAGTCATCTCCTACGCTTCACGGCAGTTGAAACAGCACGAAAAAAACTACCCGACGTACGACCTAGAATTGGCGGCGATCGTCTTTGCGTTGAAGTTATGGCGACACTACCTCTATGGTGTGGCATGCAGAATCTACACAGATCACAAAAGCCTGAAGTACTTATTTACGCAACGGGAACTCAACCTACGATAGCAACGTTGGCTCGAACTCATAAAAGATTATGAGCTAACGATCGAGTATACACCGGGCAAGGGAAACGTTGTGGCCGACGCACTCAGCAGAATGTTTATGGGAACACTGGCCATAAACAAGGAGATACAGCGAGACCTTAAAGCGATGGATATCGAACTCGGAATTGAGTATCGACACCTGCACCTAGCTCAGCTGAAGTTAGGATCGAGCCTGCTTAGCAAGATAAAGACCGCACAGAAGGATGACTCATTCCTGAAGAAAATGCGCGAGCTGATTTCAACGGAAAGGGCGACTGACTTTGCGGAAGACAGAGACGGGACGATGCGACTAAAGGAAAGGCTTTGCGTTCCTGAAACTGCCGAACTCAGAAAAGAAATTCTGACGGAGGCACATTATGCGAAGTACTCGTTACATCCTGGAAGCACCAAGATGTACAAGGACTTGCGCACAAACTTTTGGTGGCACGGTATGAAGAAAGACGTGGCTACGTTCGTATCGCAATACATGGCGTGTCAACAGGTGAAGACGGAACACCAACAGCCAGGCGGCGAGCTGCAGAACATCGCCATTCCCGAGTGGAAGTGGGACAATATCTCGATAGATTTAATTGTGGAATTTCCGAAGATGCCTCGGGGGAATGACGCGATTTGGGTCATTGTTGATAGATTGACCAAGTCGGCTTACTTCATCGCAATTAAAGTAGGATGGAGGGTCGATCGGTTAGCACAAATCTACGTCGATGAGATTGTTCGACTGCACGGGGTACCGGCCTCTATAATTTCGGACAGAGACGGGCGATTCCTATCGCATTTCTGGACGAGCCTCCAAGCAGCGATAGGGACCAAACTGAACTTTAGTTCGGCGTACCATCCCCAAACAGACAGTCAGACAGAGAGGGTCAATCATATCTTAGAAGATATATTGTTTCTGTGTGCGATCGACCTAAAGAGCTACGCAGATCTTCATTCGAGATAGACTCCACATCGCGTAAAGTCGACAAAAGAGCTACGCAGATCTTCATCGACGTCCGCTAGAGTTCTTGGTCGGGGACCATGTGTTTCTGAAAGTAACGCCCATGCGCGGTGTGATGCGGTTCGGTGTTAAAGACAAGTTGAGCCCGAGATTTGTAGGCCCCTTCGAGATCATTGAGCGAGTTACGACGGTTGCTTATCGGATCGCACTACCTCATGTCTTAGCTAATGTGCACGATGTTTTCCACGTTTCACAACTTCAAAAATACGTGCACGATCCAAGTCATGTGGTTAGCTTCGATCAGTTGGAGCTACGTACTGACTTGTCTTACTCGGAGGAGCCTATTCAAATTTTGGACCGCAAGGAGAAGGTGCTACGAAATCGGTCGATGTCCTTGGTCCACGTGCTTTGGCGGAACCATACAGTCGAAGAGTCGACGTGGGAGATGGAGGCGGAGATGAAAGAGAAGTACCCTACGTTGTTCATTTAAATTAAGGTCAGATCCTTGTTCTTAAGTTTCGGGACAAAACTTTTTCTTTGTGGTATATTATGTAGTGCCCCGCTTTCGATAGGCGATGGAACTTCATAATATGCTTGCGCCGAGTCAGATCGGCCGGAAAC
Organism: Iris pallida; assembly: GCA_029216955.1. Lineage (NCBI taxonomy): Eukaryota > Viridiplantae > Streptophyta > Magnoliopsida > Asparagales > Iridaceae > Iris > Iris pallida. Next base: position 18,456,483 of record JANAVB010043419.1, read on the forward strand.
TTAGATGGCCATCTGACTCGATCGCTAAGCTTGGTAAACGTTAACGCCTTGCGGCATCGATTCAAATCGATTTGGATGGAAGTTACGAGAATCGATCCAACTAATGGAACGACTTCTGTTGGAATAAGTCCTAGATGCAGCGGGCTGCGTCTCGGCGAGTGAGCTCTCTATAAGAGTCCCTTCGACGGGACTGGACCGCTGTATGGTTTTCTTGGAGCTTTGCCGCTGGGCTTGATTGAAGTGCTTTCGCGTCGTTTTCATGGATGTAATTACAAATTTCGATGCAAGGGGAAAAAGAAGGAAATCTAACAAAGTGTTGGTGCCATTGTAGGAGCTCGCGTAACTAAGGATTGACGTTGCGTAGCGCTTCGACGACCCGCACAAAGCAAAGTAATCGGTGGGTGATTCGGCCCCTTCTTTTCTACTCTGTCCCGCAAACTTATTCCTTGCTTCGAATTCATTCAAATCGAATGATGCCAAGTTAATTGCATGCCAATCCACTAAGTCCAAGAACTCGAGAAAACATATCGATTTAGAGAAATTCACTCTGAAAATACAAGTCTATCACATAAACCAGAAAGTTTAAGGTTCTAGTAAAAAGATAGACTATTTTTCGTGCTGCAAAATATTATAAAACGTCGATCGTGGGTTATGATGCCTCGAACAATTTGGTGCCTACGGGATGCTAAATCGGGAGTACGACTTGGAGAAAAATGAATCGTTGCATAAGTTGGGGAAAATGATAATGCCGTTCAATACTGTCCGCACTATACAAAACTGTTGCATATGTTAAACTGTTCATGCATTGGCATGGTCATGGACAGCTTGTGCACAAGTTGGTATTTTTCCTCGAATCGATATCCGGGGCATCGGAATCGAATCGACCTAGGGGGATGAATAATCGTGCTTCGGCACTGATGCATTGCGGGACCGTCAGTCAGGCTTGAAACCTAGACTGAGCGGGCCAAAATGCCGTTGAGATAGTCCCACGTGATGTGTAACATCAATGACCGCATATAAGATAGTAGTATGTTCACCTATTGTCTTATGCAGGTGTAAATATTATCTCTGTTTTTATGCAGGGACGAGCACGACCGTGGTAAGAAATATGATAAACTGATATGGTTCACTGTATGCTTTATTACGCAAAGATGGCTATCGAATATGAACTGAATTCATTTAGTTCTAATAGAAAGACAACTCTAAAGCATGCCTACCCTAACAATCAGAGTCGGTTTAGACGAGTGGGTTCGTCTCGTCCACTTAGCAAGTGTGCTAATCCCATTACCCCAATTTTCCCAGGTGCGACGGGCGTGCTCAACTAAACTGGAGCTGAAGTACGGAGAGGCATTTTGAAGCTCTTCCTATGCTGAAGTATTTTGAAGCCAATTCAATTCGACGGCTTATGTATAAAGGGGCGAATGTATGGGACGGCAAGCGTTAGTTCAGGCAACTTGTCGAATGTATTTCCTTATGTGTTCAATCAATGTAGCCGCAACGGCATCTAATGTAAATTATGACTTGAACTTCGTTGCAAGCTATGAATGAAAAGCATTTCTATCTTCCTATACTGCGTCTTATATTCTGATGTGATTTGTGAAGTTTCGACTTGGCGTATTTATATCAAAATCAAAAAATAACTATTTGAGAACTTGTCATCTTGCCTTGCACGAGTGCAACTCCAGGCTCGTACGACATCACGCCTTAGCGAGGACAATCGAATCGGCAAAGTAACACCAGGGACGAACGGTTTGTCGACTCGGGACGTGACAGTGAGTGCTTTGGACACACTACCAGTGCGTGCAAACACAAGGGAAAGGAGACTGCCAGGCCACAGGCGGCTCGGATGGAGGCACCTGGGAAGGAGACGACCCCCAGTCAGCTGCCGGGGAAGACGAAGCCAGTCAGACATATGGAGGAGGACACGGGAATGGAGGTTGATAGGAGGCTGGAGTCAGGATCACCGCAGAGACAGGAGAGCACGCAGGGTACATTGGTTCCGTTCCGGCCACAGAGGACCATCGAGACCAGGGGTATGAGCGCGGCTGGTAGTGGCCAGATGGTGATGGAGGCCTCCCCGGCGATCATGGTGTACAGTAGCAGGAAAAGGCTCGCTCCGGCCACACGGAAGGATATCCCTCAGGCGAGGGACATGGATGACCAGACTGAGGACAATCCTGACTGGGCACTTACTCTCAGCAGGATCCAGGCCCATTTTGCTCCTTCTTCTATGGTAGATGCAGTCATTGATCAGGCGGATGTGACACTTCCCCTGAGTATCGATCCAGACGAGTTCCAGGGGGACCCCTCATCTCTTAATTAGATGTCGGTCCTAGCATGGAACATTAGGGGGGGTGTTCCATTAGACGATGGAGGGAGATTGGAGGGGTTCTGAGGAGGGAGTCGTGTGACATTGCTATCCTACTGGAGACGAAGATTAGAGGGGCCGATATGCTCTCGCGTAGGACTCCAGTAAACTGGGATCACATTCATAACTTAGATCTTTATGGTATAGCAAGGATCTGGGTTAGGTGGAACAAAGGAAGCTGGGCGGGGGTGTAGATCCATAAATCAGAATAACTCATCGGCGTTACTTTCGAGAACAAAGGTGGGTTTCGATTCATCCTGGGTGTTGTATATGGGCGCAATGACCGGAGACTCCGGGAGGCTCTGTGGGAGGACATTGTGCGTCTGGGTCTCATGGCGGACAACTTGCATCTTCCTCTGCTCATTATGGGGGACTTCAATGCTATGCTTCTTCGCCAAGAGAAGGTGGGAGGTCGTCCTGTTCCGGACTCGATCTTATATGATTTCTAGAGGTGCCTGCTTATATCAGGGATGTGGGGGCTGGAGCGAGCTGGACATATCTGGTGGCACAACAAGGCTACAATGAATCGGATTGCTTGTCAGTTGGATCGGGCCTTGGGCAATAGTGAGTGGTTCAGGTGCTTTCCGAACTCGGTAGCGAAAGGTCTGGCGGTGGGTACTAGTGACCATTCACCTATCCGGGTTGGCCTCAGTGAGAGACCCACTCTGAGGGCGAGGCCATTTCGGTATAATAACAGCTGGTATCTGTCAGCCGGATATGAGGAGGTGGTTACGGGAGAGATGCAGCACTTCCGGGAAGGCACAGCTCAATTCTGCATGGTTCACAAACTCAAGCAGCTCAAGCGGGCTATCAGGGGGTGGATGAAGACGAGACCACGGACTTCTCTGGCGAATAAGGAAGCCGAACTCCGGGATACTCAGGTAGCCCTCCAAGCTGATATTCTGAACGAGGAGCTGGCGACTAAGGAGAAGATCCTGATTGAGGAGGTTAGCGTCATGCGACTGCAGGAGGAGATTAGTGCAGCACAGAGGGCTAAATGTACATGGCTCAAAGATGGAGACCGCTGCACCAAATTCTTCTACGATGTGATCCGCACCCGTCAGCACCGGAACAGCATCCCCAGACTTCTGAATGCTGAGGGACATCTTGTAGGGGACCCGGCAGAGATTCAGGAGGAGGCCGTCAGATTTTATACTGCCATATATCAGCAGACGAACTACTCTAGCATGTTCCCTGCTCTTGTCCCGAAGAGACTGGTGTCCCGCCATGGGAACAGTATGCTTCTGGCACCTGTGAGGATGGAGGAGGTGGAAGACATAGTGATGAAGGCTAATCCCAACAAAGCTCCCGGGCCTGATGGCTTCTCTTCTGGGTTCTTTAAGCGACACTGGGGTGTGCTTAAGAACCATATCCTGGCGGCGATTCAGGAGTTCTTTGTGGAGGACAGGCTTCTGAAGGAGATAAACCACACATTCTTGACGTTGGTTCCTAAGAAGGAGGGAGCGACCTCACTTGCAGATTTTTGGCCCATTACTTGCTGTAATTTTCTTTACAAGATTAACACTCATCTTATGTACAGGCGTATGGTGGGAATTATGCAGGGATTGGTGTCCCAGAACCAAGCTGCATTCATCAAGGGCCGGTCGATAGCGGAGCACAGCCTGCTAGCTCGTGAGATGGTGAGGGAGTTCAGCAAACCTTGGGGGATGAAGGCCTGTGTGAAGCTTGACCTCCGAAAAGCCTATGATACGGTCAACCGGAACTTCCTGTGTCACTTGATGCTTGCCATGGGATTCGACGAGAGGTGGGTTGCGAGGGTGAGGGAATGCATTTGCTCTCCTACTTTCTCAGTCCTCATCTAGGGCACGCCGCATGGCTACTTCAGGAGCAACAGGGGGTTGAGACAGGGTGACCCTCTCTCCCCGTATCTATTTACCTTGGTGATGGAGTACTTTACATGCATGATGGATACGGCGGTGCATAGCAAAAGGATTGTTCCCCTTTTCCGGTTGGTGAGTTCGGTTGTATCCCATTTGATCTATGCTGACGACTTATTGGTGCTCCTCCAGCCCTCCATGCGGGGCATGAGAGCGCTCTCTGACATTATGAAGGAGTTCGGGCGGCTTACTGGGCTCCAGTTAAAGAGGGAGAAAAGCAGAGTATACTTCAGCTCCCGGTGTACACAGCAGGAGGAGAGAGCTTTTGCCTTGGGAGTGGATAGAGGCGAGCTCCCAGTGAAATACCTGGGGGTCCCGCTGACGGTCAACTATGCCCGAGAGTAGGATTGTCACAGCTTGGTGGATTTTGCTCAGAGGAGAGTGGAAGGCTGGCAAGCTGCGAGTCTATCATTTGGCGGTCGGATTAAGCTGGTACGTTCGGTTATTGCGAGCATCACGATGTTATGGCTCCAGTCTATCCAGATCCCTACGGCTACTATTCGCAAAATGGAGGCCATATGTGCTGACTTCATTTGGAGGGGCGGGATGCATGCGATATCCTGGGATCAACTATGTCGGCCTTGGGAGGAAGGAGGAGTAGGATTGAGGCCTCTTCATGAGGTCAGGAAGGCAGCTTGTGTGAAGATGGCCTGGAGATTCATCAAGGAGGGTCGCTCTGGGCGATATGGATGGCGAACAGATACCTAAGGAGGACTAACTTTTGGGCCTGCAGAATAGACAATAATTTCTCGGTCACGTTTAAGGCCATTCTGAGGTGTCGACCGGTGCTTCAGACCGCTATCTGTAGGAACATGAAGAATGGGCGACTACCGACCTCTGGCTAGACCCTTGGTTGGGTTCCAGATCCTTGCTCGTACTTTTGGGAGATCAGCTGGACAGAGAAGCAGACAGGGGGCTCACATGCAGTAGGATCATCAGGGATGGAGCTTGGAGGCCAGAAGGATATCCATTTACTGCTCAGCTTGCCGAGGAGATTCACCGTATTACTATTGATGCTAGCCTGCATACGGATTCCTGGAGTTGGGCAGGCCCAGGTACGGGGGACGGGTCAGGTCTATTCTGCTTTCGTAGCTGCTACGACTTGGTTCAGACCCACCACGATAGGGCTGAGGAGGTGGACTTCATTTGGGGCAAGGGGGTTGCCCGTAAAATGCAACTATGTGCATATCGACTTCTTCGGGGTAGACTGATGACGAGAGACAGACTACACAGGTTTGGGATGCAGATCCCGGATGCCAAATGTGTGCTATGTAATGGGAAGGATGAGTCTATGGGGCATCTCTTCTTTGTATGCCCGGTGACCTAGCACATTTGGACTGAGCAGTGCGCGCAGCTGAGAGGAGGAGTTGGAGTGGATAGAGACATTCGGAGCATTCTCAGCTGGATCCGAGATCACAGAGGCCGGGATCCGGGGTGGGCTAGAAGAGCCAGAGTCCGTCTTGCCGCGTCCGTTTGGCACATATGGAAGGAGCGGAACAGACGTATCTTTGAGGGCTTGTCTACCCCACCTATTGGAATTCTACATAACATAGAATTCGATGTATCAGTAATGGCCCCATAATATTATACTTTAGGGCATGGAAAGTTGTGATATCTGTGTACTGTAATACCTTTTCCGCTATATGCGAGGAATAAATTCACCCTTATTCCAATATATATATATATATATATATATATATATAGTCCGGCGGTCCTAGCTCTATTGGTTAGGACGAGTGGCTCCCAGTGGGGAGGTCGCGAGTTCGAGCCCCTTTGCGGGTTTGTGCTCCCACTCACTCCACTCGGGGTGGCTCGGCGGCCATTTGGCCGCGGCCTCAAGGGGGGACGCTGGACAGGGCAATAATGAATTGGCATGTGTGATGCGGAGCATCCGCAACGTCGGAGGCCTGTCGACATAGTGCCACGAACTGAGCCCGGAAAAAAAAAAAAAAAAAAAAAAAAAATATATATATATATATATATATATATATATATATATATATATATAATCGGTTCGGTATTTCGGTATGGTATTACATTCAAACCGTTACCACTACCATTATACCATATTTTAATCGGTTCGGTAATTCGGTATCGGTACATAATTTCGGTTCGATTTTTCGAAAATTTTTTAATCGGTATTCGGTCGATTTTTCGGTAGCGGTCGGTATTTGCTCACCCCTAATTTATACAAGACTCGGAGCAACCTTCCATTAAATTCACCATTTATCTCCTTGGTGGACACGTTCACACTGGAAATCACAATTGCCGTAACATGTATTATGAATTTAAGGCGAGGTTGCAATAACTTTTTACCAAATCGGTTTACCTTGCTACATTAAGTATACGTAGTGGGCTCTAAAACTAGATGTACATTGGCTCTATGGTCTCGCTCAAAAACTCATTCAATGTTCAACAAAAATAAGTGGACGAAGAGTAATTTATATATCAATCCTCGTATTCAAAAGCTAAAAGGAAGACCCAGATTACAAACCAATAAACAAAGAAATGAAACGTAGGAAAACATTTTGTGGTAAAATTCAACTTTCAATTTGGCGTTCCTAATGGAAAGATCATATCATAGTAAGGTCGACTATTTCCCTCGCTATCAATACTCTCAATTACTGTAATTTTCCTTCTTCCCATCTTCAAAGATCAACAAAATCATGTAAAGAAGTTATGAAGGTAGGACGGGATGGCAGGAGTCCGTAGAAAGAAATACTGATGACTTCCAAATATGAACAGTTTTATAGATAGTGATACGGTCTCATGCAGCACGCTTTTCAGGCATAGGCCTCTACACTTCGTCCATTCTTCAATTCAAGGACAAAACCTAACTCTCGTTACTACACAAACAGATTACAGGTTCAAAAATCAAGAGGATGCATCAGAACATGGAGACTGGCACTTCGTTTCCTATGTCTGAGTAAAGTTAGCAAAATCCATTACTAGTATATCCATATGAATCGTATCTGGTATGCCAGAAATATAATTCACTCCATCTATGTTATCCATCACTTTGTGATCCAAATTCAGAAGGCCAAAGCTAGAAAAATAAATCATTTGAACTACAAGTACATTGTCGTATCCTAAAGCACACTATAGATGTCGAACCAAAATCAGATGCAAAACCTAAAACTTTCAAAGTCCATGTGATGTAACACATGTTTGATTAGCCCTATTTTTTTATGTCTCTATGTTGTGCAGGTTATGGAAATCAGCAAGATGAACAAGAATCAATGACAATGTACTTAAGTAGAAGAATTAAGATTCAATGTTGGCATATCAATGGTTTTCTTTTTAATAAGAAGCATAGTCATAGTTGCAAATCTTGTATTCGTGATTCAATAGAAAATTAATGTAATAAATTATACTCAATTTTAGTTCCAAAGTTAATATCAATTCTTTATCAAATATAATATCCTTTATCAAGCAGATCCGTTCCTCACAATCAAAGCAGGATAACAGCCATGAATGGTTGAAAATATTAAAGAGATCTTTTTATCTTAGCAGTGATGATTTCGCAAATATTATAGAAGTTGAAATGGTGCACCTGAACCTTTGGCTAGGAAGAAGGATGTTGGTTGCCGGATCTGCGACCGACGGTAGACGGACGGCCTGACGACGTGCTGCTTGACGACGAGCGGCTTCCCGGCGGAAGGCCTGCGGCACCAAGGGAGGAGGATGGACGACCGAGACGAGAGGCAGAACAGCTTGAAGCTGCTGACACCGTCTGGGTCGGATGCCTGGCGGCTTGGCGGCGAGGCTGGAGGGAGGAGAAGGTCGAGGGTGCTTGACGAACGACCACCCTAGGGTTTCACACGCCCAGGGAGGCAGGGGGAATGGGGGGAGAGAGGAAGAGATTAGGTTTCACACTCTAATCTCAAAAAAAAAGTAGCAAGAATTTCTTCTCACAAATTTTCATTTAATACTTGATGCCTTTAATGTGAAAGGAGCCAGTCTATATATAGGCTTACAGAAGAGCGAAGTGCTATCCCACAGGCGATGTGGGACTAAAGATGTGAATAAGAAAGAAACAATTTCTCCACAAAAATAAACCTAATAAAATACTAACTCAAACTCAAAACCACATGAGCAATGATGGATCATTTCTGAGATGCTTTCTGCGTCTGTACACGTGTCAAAAATCTCGTATGCGCGGTACGATGTCCTCATCATTCTCCCCAGGTAAAGGAGAGCTCGACCCTGTCGAAGTTGGGGCTCTACTACTCTCGTAGTACTCTAACGCATCTGGATCAAGTCTCTGTAGATCATCTCAGGGGGGGAGAGGGGAAGAGATTATGTTTCACACTCTAATCTCAAAAAAAAAAGTAACAAGAATTTCTTGTCACAAATTTTCATTTAATACTTGATGCCTTTAATGTGAAACAAGCCAGTCTATATATAGGCTTACAGAAGAGCAAAGTGCTATCCCACAGGCGATGTGGGACTAAAGATGTGAATAAGAAAAAAACAATTTCTCCACAAAAATAAACCTAATAAAATACTAACTCAAACTCAAAACCACATGAGCAATGATGGATCTTTTCTGATATGCTTTCTGCGTCTGTACACATGTCGAAAATCTCGTATGCGCGGTACGATGTCCTCATCATTCTCCCCGGGTAAAGGAGAGCTCGACTCTGTCGAAGTTGGGGCTCTACTACTCTTGTAGTACTCTAACGCATCTGGATCAAGTCTCTGTAGATCATCTCGGGCTAGCCAAGTGTACTCAGACTCAGGATGACCTCTCCAACGAACTAAGTACCTGCGAATACCACCATTGCTAGTAGAAATAATATGATCATCAATAATATTTTCAATATCATGTGCTGCAGTAGGTTGTATTTCTGGTAGTGGAGGTAAAGAAGGTCCCTCAAGAATAGGCTCAGGGGTAAGGCCATCAACCAGTGGGTTGTCTGGGTTAAAATCTGGACCTTTATATTCAACTAAGTCATCAATATTAAATGTAGACCTAAAATTAAACCCTTCTGGAAGGTCGAGGATAAAAGCATTATCATTAATTTTCTTCAGAATTTTGAATGGACCTGTACTTCGTGCATGCAACTTCTTGACAGTTCCTGCAGAAAACCATTCTGGACGAATCCGAACCATTACATCATCACCAACTTTGAATTCTTTAAACCTTCTCTTTAGATCAGCACGTAATTTATAGTTGACATTATTTTGTTCAATTCGCTTGCTGATTTCTTTATGCAAATCATGGATGCGATATGCAAATGCAGATGCTGACTCATATACCCTATGAGATGCAGATGTAGGAATGAGGTCTATGGGTTGCCTCGGTTTGTAACCATAAACTATCTCAGCTGGACAGACACCGGTAGACCTATTGACAGAATTGTTATAAGCAAATTCAGCAATGGATAACTGTAGGTCCCAATTTCCTAGATTTTCACCAACTAATGTTCTCAACAGGTTTCCCAAACTTCTATTAACAACTTCCGTTTTACCATCGGTTTGGGGGTGAAAGGCCGTGGAAAAGTGCAGTTTTGTTTTCATTTTGTGCCAAAGGGTTTTCCAAAAGTAACTCGTAAATTTAACGTCCCTATCTGACACGATGGTCTTAGGTAATCCATGTAATCGAACAACCCAATCAAAGTAAAGCTTGGCAATTCGGGAGGCATCGTTGGTTTTGGAACAAGGTATAAAATATGCCATTTTAGAAAATCTATCCACAACCACAAAATAGAATCATGTTTTCTAACAGTCTTAGGAAGGCCTAATACAAAGTCCATACTAATATCTTGCCAAGGGCGATCTGGGACAGGTAATGTTGTGTAAACACCGATATTTTGTTTTCGTTGTTTTGCTAGCTGACAAGTGTGACATTGACCAACAAGTCTAACAACATCCCGTTTAACACTCAGCCAGAAAAAATGACGCTCTACAGCTTCAATAGTCTTATTGCTCCCAAAATGTCCTGCAAGACCCCCAGCATGAATTTCTCAAACAAGAAAATCCCTTAAAGGTGTGCTAGGGATACACAACTTGCGACACTTGAACAAATACCCTTCATGGATAAGGAAATCATCCATCTCACGAATGTTGTAATTGTTTAACAAGATAAAAATATCTTGAAAATCATGACATGAAGCGTACTCTCCCTGAATTCGTTCAAAACCGACTACTTCAGCCCTCATTTCAGAAAGGAGAAATGATCGACGGCTGAGTGCATCGGCAGCCTTATTCTCAACACCCGCTTTATGTCGAATGGTGTAAGTGTAAGCTTATAGAAACTCTACCCATCTTCCATGTCTAGAGTTTAAACTCTTTTGTGAATTGATATACTTAAGGGCTTCATGGTCTGAAAATATAACGAATTCTTGTGGAAGCAAATAATGACGCCAATAGCGAAGAGCTTGTATTACCGTGTAGAACTCCTTATCGTAAGTAGAATAATGCTGTCGAGTATCATTCAGCTTCTCACTGAAGTAGGCAATCGGGTGGTTTTCTTGGGATAGAATTCCACATATACCAATGCCCGAAGCGTCACAAGTGACTTCAAACACCTTCGAGAAGTCAGGAAGGCGCATGACAGGAGCTTCTAACATCCTTGTCTTAATCTCCTTAAAAGCTCTAGCAGCAGCTTTTGTCCACTTAAATTCATCTCCTTTTAAGCATTCAGGCATAGGCAAGGTTGTAAAAGGCGCTAGGCGGTAGGCGGGCGGCCACCTACCGCCTAGCGCCTAGGCCGTCTAGGCGGAGCCTAGGCGGCCTTCTAATATTAGGCGGTCATCGCAAAAAATATAGGAATTAAAATATGCTAAAGTGAAAATTATACTCCAAATTTAAAGTTTTTCATAATAAGTAAACAAAGTCAAATTCATAGTTCAAGACAACATAGACAAGACTACAAGTTCAAACATAATTCAAGTAGCTAACAATATTATAGCAACAAAATAAGAATATCTCCTCTCTTTTTTCTAAGTGTCCGTCGGCATGGATCCCACTTCTTCATTTTCATAATCAACAAAAGCCATAGAAGGACCATCAGATTCACACTCAATGTCCTCATCTCCTTCATCTTCGGTTTCTGATTCAACTTGTTCTGGCACGACATTTCTGCTACTTCTTCTAGGTTGTAAGTAGTCGTCCGCACCCGATGCTTGTCCAACCATTGCCCAAGTAAGTCCCTCATGTGGTCCACTATCATCTTCATCATCATCTCCACCCTCTACAATCCATCCTTGAGTATGGATTGGCTCACTAAAATGTAGTACATCATCTGTCACTTCTCTTTTCTTCTTGTTTATAAGTTTTGCATTAAATTGCACATAGACTAGATTGTTCAACCTTTCCACATCTAGCCTATTTCTCTTCTTTGTATGTATCTACATAAAAAATATAAACTACAAAGTTAGATATTGCAAGGAAAGATCTAGTTGTTAAAGAACTAATTATAATTATATTAAACTTACCCCTTCAAAGGTGCTCCAATTTCTCTCACATCCGGAAGAACTAGTTGTTAAAGCTAGAATTCTTTTTGCAATTTTCAACAAGTTGGGAGTAGACCCTCCATAGTTTGACCACCAAAGTACTATTGATCAAAATAAATTAGTAGCAAATAAAATTTCAATGAAACTTAAGACAAACATTTTTAAATAATTATACCTGGATTATACTTGTCATCATTGTTTGTACATCCTTTTAGTGCTAAGGCTTCCAAATGAACCCTCTCTCATCTTGTATCTTCCTAGCTCCTCATTCATGATTCTATCTTGCATGTCCAAATCGTCGGAGAAGAAAGTCTCAACACATTGTATAAGACCATCATTAAGTATTGGATCATCAAAGCTACTAGTATCCTTATATGCATAATAAGGATTTAGTAAGTAGCCCGCCAAATGCAAGGGGCTATCAAGACGGCCGGTGGCTTTTGAATCGATGATTTCAATGATCGGCCTATAGCTCATCTCATTGTTTTGAAACACAATCTTTACTTGTTCTCTTACTTGCTTGAGCTCCCCGTAAATAATACCCATTGATGGCTTCTTATATCCATCGGTCAATCTAAGTAACTTGACTAATGGAGCAAACAATCGCAAGCATAGTGCTACACCCGACCAAAAGCTTGCACTTACCACAATGGCATAGACTTTCTTTCCTTTTGTGGTACCATGACACAATTTGCTTTATTCCCAATCAGAAGAACCCACCATTGCATGAAATTGATGCTTCTTCTCAAACATACTTTGCAAAGTCAAGAATGTCGTCACAAATCGAGTCACACCCGGTCTCACTATGTCATGTCTTTTTGTATATTTTCTCATCATAGCCAATGTCCTATGATGAGAATAAATGAACACTGTGAATGCCTTTGCTTTGTCGATCACATCTATGAACTTCAAAATTTTAGCAATCCCTTCAAGCATAAGATCTATTGTGTGAGTGGCACACGAGGTCCAGAAAATAGTAGGCCTCTTCACCTTCAATAACTTGGCGGCCGCCATGTTGTTCGACGCATTATCCGTCACAACTTGAACTACACTTTTGGGCCCAATTTCTTCAATGCACTTGTCAACATAATGGAATATATATTCTCCAGTGTGTGCATCTATTGAAGCTTCTTGTGATGAATGAAAACTTGTACCTTAAGCAAAAAATATATGAATTTAAGAATTTTACCATTAAACAAAAATATATGAATTTTACCATTAAGCAAAAAATATATGAAATTTACCATTAAGCAAAAAAAAAATATCATACCTTCAATACAATTGACGCATATGTTCATGATACTCCTCCTCTTACGGTCGGTCCAAGCGTCGGTCATAACTGAACAACCACTTTTAGTCCATTCTTCTTCATGCTTCTTGAGTGACTCTTTAGTTTTCTCCATCTCTTTCTTCAAAAGTGGTTCCCTCAACATATATTGGCTTGGCTTCTGATAACCTGGACCGAATTGACCAACCGCTTCAATAAACCGATCAAAACTATCAAGGGTAATAGCATGGAAAGGTATGTCGGCCTCATACACCCATTTAGCCAAATATTGATGCACAGCTTCCGTCTTTTCTTTAAATAATGTCTCATTCATATTTTGTTATCTTAGCCTCTTTGCCGGATTTGCCCCAATATCGGGATTGATGGATGTAGCTCATTTGTCCATAGCTCCAAGAAAATTTGGTCTTTTTCTTGATCCTACAATTTTAATTTCTTCTTCTTCATCTTGATCTTCAATTTATACCTCTTCCCTTATGCTTTCCTCTTGTTTTCTCTTCTCCTTCTTCTTGACTTTGCTAGCTTCAATGGCCGCCTTGCATTTATCTTGATCTTCTTTCGTAGATCTCGGGCATAAAGCCACATTTTCCTTAATATGACCTATATGTTGTTTGATCCTATAAATCCCTCCAGAACAAATTTTGCCACATAATTTGCATTTTAATTTGTCTAGATTTGTAGGATCAACCAATGCACCGTACTCCCATCCAATATCAGTAAAGGAACGCCGAAGCACCGATGAACTTGAAACGTCGACATTGTCAGAGGATGCCGTATAAGATCCACTTCCAGACATTTTTCTATTTCACGCAATAAAAATATGTTATATAAAATGAAAGCAAATAATATAAAATACAAGCAATATAATTTGCAATTTAATTTGTCTAGACATTTTTCGGTTTTATAACTTTTAACATTCTTTATATATTTCTATTCATTATTTGTGCAGGAAAAAAAATAAAAAAAGGGGGCCGGCGTCCAGCGTGACAGCTTCAGTCAAGCCTGGAGAAAAAGAGAGAGAGAAAGAAAGAAACCAAATCGTGAAAGAACTTCTATAAACCTCTAATTAGTGTCACGAGAAAGAGAAAGAGAAAGAAAGAAATAAAATTGAGAAGGAGAAAGAAAGAAAGAAAATCCAAAAAAAGGAACCCTAATATGCTGCTGCTCGAGTCGAGCCTGGAGAAGAAAAAGAGAAGAAGAAGAGAAGAGAAGAAGAAGATTGAGAAGAATAGAAGATGAAAGGTGAGAACCCTAACCTGTTCCTTTCCTCCTGCTGCTTCTCCTTATTCCTCTGCTGCTTCTTCTTCCTTTCTCTTGTTTCTTTTGCTGCTGCGGCTGTTTTTTTTTAAGCTGCTGTTTTCCTTCTTCTCTTCGTGTTTTTGTGGTGAAGCCTTTCGGGTTTCGGGTCGGGCGGGTCCTGAACAACACACACAAAAAAAAAATTCGTACCCGCCTAGGCGGCCGCCCACCTGCCACGACCACGTCTGCCTAGGCGGCCGCCCCACCGCCTCGAGCGCCTAGGCGGCCGCCTAGGCCCGCCTTTCTTCCAGGTCCGCCTGGGGACCGATTCCGGCCAAAGTTGGGCGCCACCGTGCCGCCTAATAGCGCCTTTTAGAACACTGGTCATAGGTGCCATAATGGTACTAAACCCCTTAATAAATCTTCGATAAAATGTGGCAAGTCCATGAAAACTTCTCACGTCTCGTATGCTCTTGGGTTCAAGCCATTCCTCGATTGCCCTTATTTTTTTGGGATCATCAGAGACTCCCTCAGAAGAGACCACAAATCCTAAAAAAATTATTTTGTTTGTGAGAAATGTGTACTTCCTTGGATTAGCATACAATTGCTCTTTTCTCAAGACAGAACAAACTTGACGTAGATGGTCCAAATGTTGCTCACGAGACTGGCTATAAATGAGGATGTCGTCAAAGTATACGACCAAAAAGTGTCCCATGAAAGGTCATAGAACTTGTGTCATCACTCGCATGAATGTACTCGGAGCATTACTCAACCCAAAGGGCATAACCATCCACTCGTATAGGCCATCCTTCGTCTTGAAGGCAGTTTTCCACTCATCACCCGGTCGGATGCGAATTTGATGATATCCACTTTTGAGGTCAATCTTAGAGAAGATTGTGGCTCCAGACATCATGTCTAGAATATCATCTAATCGAGGGATTGGAAATCGATACTTAACGGTGATCGTATTGATGGCATGACTATCTACACACATGTGCCAAGTACTATCCTTCTTGGGTGTCAACAAGGCAGGTACTGCGCAAGGGCTCAAACTCTCTCGTACAAATTCTTTCCTAAGCAACTCGTCAACTTGTCTTTTTAGTTCTGCATGTTCATTCGGGTTCATTCGATAATGTGGCAAGTTGGGCAAACTTGCTCCTGGTACAAGGTCAATTGCGTGTTGAATGTCACGCGTCGGGGGTAAGTTATCAGGAAGGTCTTCAGAAAAGACATCAGAAAATTCCTCTATTACAGGAAGGATTTCAGGAGTCAATTTATCGAGATTTTTAGGAACTTCACGGGCGGTGAGCATAAAGATGGATGTTCCTTTGGTAATTTCACGAGTCATCTCTTTTGCACCAATTAAATTCAACCCCTTGGGTTGCTTATTTGGACTGGGTTGCGGTTCACTAGTTTTCGGTTGTATAGAATAAATCTTGATTTTCTTTCCATCATGCTCAAACATTACCATGTTAGAATGGCCGAAAATATGAACATCATTATCGTACAACCATGGTCTCCCTAGGATTATTTGACCTACGTCCATTTCTAAGACATCATACCAGATCTTGTCCTTATAGATTGCAAATTGAAACGAAACAAGACATCTTTCTTGGACTTGGAGGACAATGTCGTTGATCCAAAACGCCTTATAAGGACTAGGATGTGGAACTGCTTTAAGGCCCACTTTAGATACCGCAGAAGCGGAAATAGCATTAATGCAACTACCACTATCTACAATTACCTTGCAGTTCTTATCTCCAATCCTTGTAAAAGTATGAAAGATCGTGTGTCATTTCCAGTCATCACTAACCTTAGGTTGAGACAAGGCGCACCTAACAACAGCTAATGTAGGAGACCCTATGTAACCTAAGATAGCGTTATTTCCTTCCTCAAGATATTCTGTATCTTCATCAATGTGATGAACGTAGCCCTCATCATCGGGTACTGACTCCTCTTCAAATTGTTCCTCAATCAAATTGATCTTAAAAGGACTAGAACAATTCGCTGCGACATGACCATACCCTTGACATTTGTAACACTTTACGTTTGGGCCAATCTTTGAGAAATCCTTCTCAATGCTCTTGCCTTTCGTATCTACCCTAGGTTGGGGTGGATTGGAAATAGTTCGATTAGGATATTGGTTTGTTGATGACCGTGAATCTTGTTGACGAAAATCTTGACTCCTAAAACTTGAATGTGACTTAACTTCGTCTAGATCTTGAACTAGGGCATAAGCTCTCTCTAATGTGTTGATGTCTCGTGCGAACAACTCAGTTTTTAAGTCAGTTCGTAAACCCGTTCTAAACCTAGATAGGATTTGTTTAGGAGTCTCACTTTCGATAGTGCTATACCTTACTATGAATTCATCAAATTTTGCTACATACTCTTTAGCTGACATATTTTCTTGGCGTAAGAGGT
This sequence comes from Iris pallida, assembly GCA_029216955.1. Lineage (NCBI taxonomy): Eukaryota > Viridiplantae > Streptophyta > Magnoliopsida > Asparagales > Iridaceae > Iris > Iris pallida. Next base: position 18,473,154 of record JANAVB010043419.1, read on the forward strand.
TCCACTGATCTAATAAACGAAAATAATAAGAGGGTGGGAGGTATTTTTCTTTCAATTGTTGTTTCATTTCAGTCCAAGTTCTCATGGGCAGCTCACCTCTTATTTCTCTCAAGTGTTCTATATTAGACCAATACTGACTAGCTTGGCCAGTCAATCTCATAGCAGCAAATTTTACTTTTCTCTCCTCGGTTAAGGTATACCACTTAAAGTAGTAATCCATACCTTTGAGCCAATCCAAAAAGTATTGTGGGTTGAGTTTGCCGTCAAAGGTCGGCGCCTCAACTTTAATACTCCTCAAATATTGCTCGTCAGGGTCATATCGTAGTGGTCGATAATTTTGGTTTCGTCGTGGGGAGTGAGAACCCCCTGGTCGTAGTCAACTTGATGGTCATACTCATTCCTATGAGGTGTCTGACTACGCACTCTCACTGTGTCATCTCCCTGTGGGGTACGACTTCGTGCTCTCTCAATTCTGATGAACCTATCATTTGTTTCATTTTGAAATTCAGTTAAGGCTTCACGGGTCGCGCGACACTCTTGAGCAATGGTACCCATTTGTCCCATCAACGCATCTAACTTTTTAACTAACTCGGGGTCCATACTGTCCTTAGCTGAGTCGCATGTCAAATGCAAAGGGTTACTTGACTCTTGGGGTGAGTGACTAGTTTCGTCTAACAAATATGAATGACTAGATCGTGTAGGCATGCACTACCTAAACCTAAATGATTGTTTTAATGCAAATGATCTAAATGTACAAACCATGCTCTGATACCAAAATGATGTAACACATGTTTGATTAGCCCTATTTTTTATGTCTCTATGTTGTGCAGGTTATGGAAATCAGCAAGATGAACAAGAATCAATGACAATCTATGAAGAACGACTACTTAAGTAGAAAAATTAAGATTCAATGTTGGCATATCAATAGTTTTTTTAGGAAGAAGCATAGTCATAGTTGCAAATCTTGTATTCGTGATTCATCAGAAAATTAATGTAATAAATTATACTCAATTTTAGTTCCAGATTTAATATCAATTCTTTAGCAAATATAATATCCTTTATCAAGCAGATCCGTTCCTCACAATCAAAGCAGGATAATAGCCATGAATGGTTAAAAATATTAAAGAGATCTTTTTATCCTAACAGTGATGATTTCGCAAATATTATAGAAGTTGAAATGGTGCACCTGAACCTTTGGCTAGTAAGAAGGATGTTGGTTGCCGGATCTGCGACCGACGGTAGATGGGTGGCCTGACGACGTGTTGCTTGACGACGAGCGGCTTGTCGACGGAAGGCCTGCGGCACCAAGGGAGGAGGATGGACGACCGGGACGGGAGGCAGAACATCTTGAAGCTGCTGACACCGGCTGGACCGGATGGCTGGCGGCTTGGCGGCGAGGCTGGGGGGAGGAGAAGGTCGAAGGCGCTTGACGAACGACCACCCTAGGGTTTCACACGCCCAGGGAGGCAGGATGAATGGGGGGAGAGGGGAAGAGATTAGGTTTCACACTCTAATCTCAAAAAAAATAAGTAGCAGAAATTTCTTCTCATAAATTTTTATTTAATACTTGATGCCTTTAATGTGAAAGTAGCCAGTCTATATATAGGCTTACAGAAGAGCAAAGTGCTATCCCACAGGCGATGCGGGACTAAAGATATGAATAAGAAAGAAACAATTTCTCCACAAAAATAAACCTAATAAAATACTAACTCAAACTCAAAACCACATGAGCAATGATGGATCTTTTTCGAGATGCTTTCTGCGTCTGTACACGTGTCGAAAATCTCGTATGCACGGTACTATGTCCTCATCACCATGCCACGGCACTAAAATTCTAAAGTTGTTATGAGGAATGATGGTTATATATTCATATTATTCTAATTCACCCCCACATGTCGGATACCCATTTGTGGTTTAAGTGCTCGATCCATGCATCACTATAAATTCTTTTTAACAATCCCCTCATAATGCGCACCAGATGAGATTTGGGGTTGCTCTAATACCATGCTACTTAAAGCCCCGACTGCTACACCAAAACTCTAGAGTTATGCTGAGGTTTGAGAGTAATATAACATAAAGCACAAAACTCAAAAAAAACTTACCATGTCCATGTTGCGTCTGGCAAATATTGGACATGATATGAACTCTCCAAAACACACACGGACAAGCCAAAATACTGAAATAGGCGTTGAGTCCGTGTTTCCATGTTCCTGCCCGTGCAACATAGCTAGCATATTCACAGACAATTGGCATGAGGATTCCATGATTTCACGCCTAATTATCCTGAAAAAAATTGAACGTCAAAGAACAAAGATATTGAGAAACCCTTTAAAAAATATCCCAATTTTTCTAAACTAATAACAAAGTAGAGACAGATATAGCAACAGATAGACCAAGATACAACCTTGATACGAACCCATATCATGGATCAGTACCAGTGATCCAGTGAGCTCTATTCAGTGATCTAGTCATCAGTTAGCAGTAATCAGTCCAAAGCATCAGTGACTAGTTGGTATTAGTTCAAAGTACCAGTATCAGTTGATATTTGAATTCAGTAAGCTAGAGTATCAGTCACTATCTAGTGTATCAGTTGACATAAGGGTATCAGTTGACAGTTGATCAATCCAGCATTCTTTGAACAAATTATCAGAGCTCAGGACTACTAATGCAGTATTCAGGAATGTCAAGTTGGTATCAAAGAGTACTGAAATAATCAAGTTACATTCAAATATTGTAATGGCAATTCTGTAATTAGCCAGCGGCATTTCTGTAATCAGTGAGAATACTGTAACAGAATGTAACTATCATCTCTCCAGTATAAGTGTAGTATTGAGAGAGAAGAGGGGTGGATTTTTTTTACGGTGCCCGGCATAACGCACGAAACTTTTTGTGCACGCTGTATTGTATGCCTTTTGGGCCCACTGCCCCCCCAAGTCCCACCATAAATGAAACGAATAATACATTCCCGTGGCTCGATCCACTGATCTTCCACCACCCAGCCAGAGCTTTTATGCCTCTCCTCACTGACCACACGGGTCACTCAGGTTCGGCGGGTGGGAAATATTTAGTTTAAAGTTCCTTTTCTATTTCCTTAGCTCTATAATGTCTTCTTCTTCTAGTACTTCAATAAAACTCTAGATTCCCGATCTCTATTTCTTTGCAATTCTCTCAATTTTCCATGGCAAATTTGAATGTATTGTCTCCTCTACCAGGTCTACTGGGAAGGGGACTCAACACAACTTTATCCAAAACCCTACCTCTCCCTAGAGTTCTTTCTCTCTCTAGAAACTCCCAATACACTTTCATTTCTGAAGAGAATCCAAAACAACAAATTCTAATAACTGCAAAAGCACGCAAAATCGACAAAAAAGTCTCCTCACCTGGCGGCTGCAGGCTTTCTCGAAGGTGGTCTCGTTGGTGAAACAATCGAACTGAAGGACCTCTCCGCAAGAAGTACATCAACTGATCACAAATTCATGAAGAAGTTGGGATTAGGATTTACGAAGAAAATGAGGAGATTTGGGGGGAGATGAATCGCACCACTCCATCGGCTTCACCAAGAAGTAATTTTTGTTGATCAAACAAATTATGGAGAAATATGAATTGATTTGAAAAAAAAATTAGGTTTTTTTGTTGGAGAGAGGGAGAGAGGAAAAGCGCGGGAAAGAGAGGGATTAGGGTTTTTGAAGGATGAGAAAACGCTTTAATCAGTCGGATGACGTCTGTTCTCAAGGGTCCACTTAGACCTGTCAATAGATAGTCGAAAATTCGAATCTGATCCGATTTCGTATCCGAATTTTTGAATATTTTTCGAAATTTCGGATATCGGATTCGGATATCCGAATATTTTTCGGATATTATCCATTTTCTGATACGAATTCGGATATTAGGGTATTTGAATCCGTTAATATCCGATCCGACTTTAAATTGGAAATTTCGGATATCGAATTCAAATATCGGATTCGGATATCCAAAATTTTATATATATTATAGTATAATGTATATGTAATATATATTAATTAATAGAGAAGATTAAAGTATTTTATTCTCAACTGACTTTTACATAAAATAATTATAATATAATTTATATATAATAGTAATATATATTAATTACAATTTACAACCGAAGAAGAAATGACTCAAATATGTAGAGAAATTGAATTTGGTTTTCGGATATTCGGATAATAACTAAATTTTTAATATTTCGGATTTCAGATATTCGGATATTCGAATAATAACTAAATTTTTAATATTTCGAATTTTGGATATTCGAATACTAGCATTCAAATTTTTTAGTTAATCGGATCGGATATTATCCGATATCCGTTAAACTAGACGGATACGAATTCGAAGTGTCAAAAGAGATATACGTTCGGATATCGGATCGGATTCGAATATTACAAAAAAAAAATTCAGATACGGATACGGATATTGTCCTGTCCGTACCGATAGGCATCCGTTGACACCTCTAGGTCCACTGGACCATAAAGACAAAAAAATGTATGGCTCGAGAGAGCCAACTCCCTCCTGTTCCGCCGCCCCCCTCCGTCCACCGTTCTCCGACCTCTCCGGCCTCCTCCGTCGGATCGTACGAGTATTGATTTTGACAAATGTTAAGGGTCATCCCTTTTTTTACTAAGGACCACCAACTTAAAATTTTAAAAAAAATTGTAAGTTTGCCATTTTGAAAACACTAAGGGCCACCAGGTCATGGTTGTCTTCTTCCTCCATTCTCTTCTTCCTCTTTTCTCAATCCCCAAACCACTTTTCTATCTCCACCTTGTCAGCCCCTGTTTTTCAAAATTAATTAAATTAGAATTAATTAGTTGCTAATGGCCTGTTTAGCATTAAAATAATTTATTATGATTTTTAGAAATTTTTCTAGAATTTTTAAATAATTTTTAAATCAAAATATATCATTTTACAATTTATTAAAATGTTTTAATCTCACTTTGTAATATTTAGAATTATTTTAATATCATTATGCAATTTGCTAATTTGTTATTAAAATAGTTTACAAACTATGAATTGTTTTAATTATGTTATGCAATTTATTTTTGCATTTAGTAACTGATAAGGACCTACTTGTAAATACTAAAACTATGGGGACCCTAATGCAAATCCTAACTGCTCCCTGCCCGACGACTGACCGACGACCGACGACGACCTGCCTCCGCCATTTTCGGCCGACCTAGCCCAGCCCGACCGACTCAAACCCCCCTATAAGAACCCCCAGACTCAGCCCTAACCCTAGCTCAACCCTACGACCACCATCGATGCCCCCACAGCCTTCTTCATCCCCAAACCCACAACCGGAACCCTAACTCCGGCCACCCACCCAGAACCGCCTCTACAGCGACCTTAACCCCCATCCACCACCACCCATCAGTTCGCCGCAGCAAGCTAAGGCGATTGTCACCCAAGCGCCGTCGCGACGTTGCCTCCTCCGCCGTCCAGCGCCTTCGAAAACCCTCCCCCAAAGCTGGACACGTAAGTAACAGTGTCGAAACGTGTCGTGCGTGTCTCGTGTACACATATGTGGTTTGCCGTGTCCTAACGAGCACGAGGGTAAGACTGGACACGCGAGACTAGATTCGTACGTGTCGTGCTTAGCACGGACACGCGACTCCTGTGTCCCTAACTATCAGGACACAGGATTGTTTTATCGGGATTTTTTAATATATTACCTAAAACCTAAATATAACTAAACTAAACCCTTTCCTAACAGTGAGCCCGAGTTGGCCTACTGGTCAGCGCGCGTGTATTAACCTCCCTCCCCCTCCCCCTCCCCCCTCCCCCGCGCTCAGTGGCCCGAGTTCGAGCCTTAGGCTCTGTTGTGTTTTGTTTTCTTTATTATATATATATATATATATATATATATATATATATATATATATATATATATATATATATATATATATATATATATATATATATATATATATATATATATATATATATATATATATACATGTATATGTATATGTGTATGTATATACTATTATATATATTATAATTACTGTTATTATATATGTATATTTACTGTTATATATATATATATTATGTATATATGTATATGTATATATTATATATTTATTTCTTTATATATATATATATATTTCCTTATATATATATATATATATATATATATATATATATATATATATATATATATTTTATATATATATATATATATATATATATATATATATATATATATATATATATATATATATTTATATATATATATATATATAAAAAAAAAAATAAAAAAAAAATAAAAAAAAAAATATATATATATATATATATATATAAAATATATATATATATATATATATATATATATATATATATATATATATATATATATATATATATATATATATATATATATATATATATATATATATATATAACTATTTAGCCTCTATAATTTACGTAATATTGTACATATATTATACTTTAATTTATGTAAATATACTTGTCATATTTATGTGACTACTATGTGTAATTTCACATAGTTATAATAGTATTTATTATGTACTTTTACCACTTTGTATTTTTTTTGTGTATTTTATTACTGCAACCATTTGGTGTCCAAGCCTAGCATGGATTTTTGGGCCCAAATATATATTCACACATTCAAGACCTGTACAAGTCATATTGGACTTGATTCATGGCCTTGGGTCCTGTATTTGAACTCTGGTTCAAATTATGTACATGGACAAAATACGCAGATAATTAATTATTTAAATTCAATTGTGTACCATGCTATTTTTGAATTTCTAAAAATACTTTAATTGCTGTTAAAATTATGGAAAAATAGTATTTAGATACTATATTAATTTACCTAATTTATCATAATTTTTACAGTATTTAATTTATAGTTTTTCCACTGTTTTGGCATATGAAACCAGAACTCACTTTCTGTGTACTTATAAAAACTGATTTTCATAAAATACATGTACTGGTTAATAAATTCCAGAAAAGTTATAATAAATTACTATAATTAACAAGGATCATTTTGGTACTTTATTTTATGCAAAATTGATCTTTTTGTCTATCTCAAAAATTGTTGGAACACAATGTACAGTTGATTTATTTATTGATTAATTACGACTTGCAACTTTTGTGTTATTTTGAGTTATGGCCGTATTGAACCTCACCCCACACTGGTGTAAAGATCCTAGAAAGTTAGTTATAGTATTGTGTCACCCCACATTGGTCTCCTAAAAGTCACCATTTGGCTAGGTGTCCAATCAGAAAGTCGTGTTACACCACTAAGTGTCTTAGTGTTTAACTTAGTATAAAACTAAGTTTATGTATTTATTTCTATAGTGACGAGTTACCCGGCATCTATAGCATTTTTATCGCAGCTTGCTTTGCTAGAGGCAAGTACTTTCTATAAACTTTATATACTGTTACATCAATGAACTGCAAATCCAACCATGTTAAATGTTGATCCTTGGGGTAGCAAGTTAAATCTTCACATGTTGTACTTTCAGTTACTACCATACTTAGAATAGTCTTTATGTATCTCTCACATAATTAGAACATGGGTTATGGGGAAACTGTTAGTAGTGTATGTGATCATGCCCCCTTACTCGTACGTACGTACCGAGCAAGGTTGACATTTTATGTATACCTTGTCGTAGGCGCACCAGCTGTATTTGTACGTATGTACATCTATCGCTTATTTTACTTGTACGAAAGTATATTTTATATACTTGTACCACAGTATATTTTACACCTATTGACGATCACGTACCTGCTACAGTTTTAAATATTACATATACATCTGTCTCTATGACATATGTGTCCTTGCCATGATAGATTATGTGATGCCATGCTTCCAGTTATTTCTCTTATGTTCACTTTCATGTTTCATATGCTACTTTGCTAGAATCAGTACTTGCTTCCATCCTGACAGGATAACGTTGTAGGTATCCTTACTGAGGAGGAGTTACTCTGCGACTCATATTATGGAGTTACTGCCGAGGACCAGGCTTTGCCTTACGAGGATGCACCTGCGGGAAAACTCGTCTAGTTTGCGTAGTTGCTTGGAATATTTCGTGTAGTCATGTATTAGACTACGTATTTTGTAACTGGACATGTATCCAGTTTTACATTTCAGACTTGTAATTTGACTTATTACTATATGAGACGACTTTTGTGTTTGGAGTATTTATGACTCTTATTTACTTATAGAACTGTTAGCACATTTAGTCTTATCTTGTTATTTCTAGAACAGCTTACTGCGCTTTATCTTAAGCGTAGGCTAGACATGACTCGGCCCGGCCCAACAATTTGGGTAACGGGTCGTGACATATTTTTAGTGGTGGCTCATGCAGGTCTCTGACTAAAATGTTTGGTTACGTTATTGTACCAAGCATGCCTGTAATTAGGAACTCAAGGTAATTAGACAACCTTAGAAATGACGCTTAGAACACCTAGAGGAATACTAGGATTGCAACATAGGAAATACATCACATGCTTGCTATTATAATTAGATTTTCTTGCCTATGATTGCTTACTTTAAAAGAGTCCTTATAAGTCCTTTTTATTGTAATTAGATGGTGCTTACTCATTCATCCCAGTATGTCACACCTGAGAATGGTGCACTCCCCATCCAGTCAGCTGACCAGTTGACTGATACACCTCCACCTCCATCTACCACATTCTTCCACTCCACAAATCCACAAACCCAGATGCCTCCACCACCTTCCACATCGCAGTCCCAGCAGGACCCGATACTTTCACACCACCCCCTATCACTATACCTACCCAGGCTTCCGTCACACTCGACGGGAACCAACTGCTCACTCTGATCCAAGGGTTCCTATCAACCCATCAGGAGCAGACTACCCTACTCCGCCAGAGCATGGAGCGTTCTGAGGAACGTACCATGGTCCCACCACCTGTAGAGCCACGGCAGAGAGCGGGGACGATCAAGGACTTCATGGGTCTGAACCCCAAGGAGTTCTCAGGGACTGAGGGCATAGTAGTAGTAGATGACTGGCTAGACTCGGTAGAGAGGAAGCTCTTTGGAGTTAGGATGCCGGGTGACCTCCAGGTCGAGGCAGCGGGATTTCTGCTAATAGACTTGGCAGGAGTTTGGTTCCGGAATGAGCCGTTATTTGCGAAAGGAAGGGCCAATTGGGATCAGCTCAAGACCCAGTTCAAGAAGAAATTCTTCTCGACCACCGCTAGAGTAGCCATGGGGCTACGATTCCAGAACATCCAGCAGGGGAACCGTTCTGTTGATGAGTATGCGGTAGAGTTTAGTCGCCTGAGCCATTTTGTTCCTAGTCTGGTTGCAGACTCTGAGGAGATGACGCATAGGTTTTGCCATGGTCTAGTTCCGGACTTTGGCATTCTTATAGTGGCAAACGGTACGACTGACTACTACCAGAGCCTAGAGTTGGCCCGAAGCATTGAGAAGCGTCTTCTGTCTTGCAAGAGGCCGACTTCTGTACACATTGAGGGACCCTCCAAGCGTCAGGCATTCCAGCAGAAAGTACCGACGCTACACCAGCAGACATATTGTCCTCCCACACCACATCACCCGACCCCGCCAGTTAGATCCCCGGGACCCCGACAGTAGCAGAAGGAAGCTATATGTTCTTTCTGCGGAAGACCAGGGCATGATTACTCCATCTGCAGAAAGAGGTTAAAGCAGTACTTAGTTTGTGGGTCTGCCACCCATCAGATTCGAGACTGCCCAATAGCGAAGCCTAGAGGACCACTCTCGATCCAGCAGCAGAGGTTTGGGCAACATCTGCAGCAGCAGAAGGGACCCCAGGGGAAGGCTTATAGTCTAGCCCTTGAGCCGGAGCCAGAGCAGGTTTCGGAGCCAGATTACTTAGCTGACATCATCACAGGTCATGTTTATTTGCATACTTTTCTAGCTCTATGCTTGTTCGATTCTGGTGCATCTCATAGCTTCCTGTTATTAGAGTTTTTGCATAAACACCATCTAGTAGCTACACTTACTGCGGAGATTAGTAGAGTAATGACAGGAGGAGGACCAATGCCTATTAGAGCAATCTATAGATGCTATATTTTTATAGCCGGGAGAGAGTTCAGGGGACGATTCTTTGTGATGCCACTCCCCGTTTATGATATTATTTTGGGGATGGACTGGCTTAGCTATGCCCATACAGCTATAGACTGTCATGAGGGTAGTATTCTGTTCAGTCTCCCAGGCACAGCACCATTCAGTGTCAGGAGAACATGACCGGAGATCAGCCTAGAGCCGAACTGTTGTGTGACAGTTGGGGACGTAGCACCGCCACATCCTATCATTAGGGAGTTTATAGATGTATTCCTAGAGGATCTTCCAGGACTTCCGCCTGACAGAGATGTGGAGTTCACTATAGATTTAGTACCGGGTTCATCACCAGTATCCCGGGCTTGCTATAGAGTGAACCCCAAGGAGGCCTAGAGATGAAAGAGGAGATTGAGGACCTGTTGAAAAAGGGTTTCATTCGATCTAGTGCTTCTCCATGGGGAGCGCCAGTGCTCTTTGTGCCTAAGAAGGATGGTACAGTCCGGTTGTGTATTGACTACCGGGCCTTGAATGCCATCACCATCAAGAACAAATATCCTCTGCCCAGAATAGATGATTTGTTCGACCAGTTGAGTGGGGCGGAAGTGTTTTCCAGGATAGACTTGAGATCCGGGTACCACCAGGTGAAGGTCAGGGCAGCAGACATCCAGAAGACGACATTCAACACGAAGTACGGGCAGTACGAGTTTCTAGTGATGCCATTTGGTCTCACAAATGCGCCAGTTGTCTTTATGAATTTGATGAATAAGACATTTCACCAGTATCTGGATAAGTTTATCGTAGTGTTTATCGACGACATCCTGATATACTCGAAGACGCCGGAGGAGCATGCAGAGCACTTGCGGATAGTTTTAGAGATTTTGTGGCAGGAGAGATTGTTTGCAAAATTGTCGAAGTACGAGTTCTTTTTAGACCGAGTGGAGTTTCTCGGCCATGTAGTTAATGGAGAGAGAATCTCGGTGGATCCCAGGAAGATTGCTGCAGTTGAGACATGGAAGGCTCCGACGTCAGTTTCAGAGATCAGGAGCTTTCTGGGTTTAGCAGGCTATTATAAAAAGTTCGTCCAGGACTTTGCTAGGAAAGCTGAACCCATAACGAAGCTGACACGGAAGAACGCAGAGTACATCTGGTCAGAGGACTGCCAGGCAGCGTTTGAGAAGCTGAAGAGGAGGCTGACGACCGCTCCAGTTTTGACTTTACCTTCAGATTCTGGAGGTTTCACCATATACAGCGATGCTTCAGGAAAGGGACTAGGATGTGTCCTACAGCAGCATGAGAAAGTGATTGCTTATGCATCTAGGCAATTACGGACTCATGAGCGGAATTATCCTACCCATGACCTATAGTTAGCTGCGGTGATCTTTGCACTCAAGTTATAGAAATATTACTTATACGAAGAGCGTGTGGAAATCTTTACTGACCACAAGAGCTTGAAGTATATGTTCATACAGAAAGAGCTGAACATGAGGCAAAGACGATGGTTGGAATTGATGAAAGACTTCGACATCGATTTACAGTATCATCCCGAGAAGGCAAATATGGCGACGGATGCGCTGAGCAGGCATCCGATGGCATGGTATCCGAAGATAGATCGACATTGACGGAAAGATCTGGAGAAGCTCAGTATCGAGATAGTTCGGCCAGGATCAGTGATACAGATGATGGCACTTGACATACAGTTAGGTTTGATAGAGCAGATCAGGGAGGCACAGTCTACAGATGAGAGCCTTCGCAGACTTCGAGCCCAGGCTTTAGCTGGATTGCTGGATGACTTCACTGTAGCAGAGGATGGATCTTTGAGGCATGGCAGCCGATTGTGCGTACCGAAGGGAGAGCTGGTAGAGGCAGTCTTGCAGGAGGCACACCGATCGAGATATTCTATTCATCCTGGTGCTAACAAGATGTACCGTGACTTACGGGAACATCTTTGGTGGCACGGGATGAAGAGAGATGTATCACATTTCATTTCAAGATGCCTAGTTTGCCAGCAGGTCAAGACGGAGCGCCAGAGGCCAGCTGGTCTCTTGCAGCCGTTACCCATTCCCGAGTGAAAGTGGGAACACATTACGATGGACTTCGTCTCAGGGCTTCCTCATTCCTAAGGAGGAAAGGATGCCATTTGGGTCATCGTGGACAGGCTGACGAAGTGTGTGCACTTTATACCCTTCAAGGTGGGGCTTTCCACCGAGAAGTTGGCAGAGCTATACATGCAGCAGATTGTTCGCTTGTACGGAGTACCAGTGAGCATCGTGTCGGACAGAGACAGCAGATTCACGTCTCATTATTGGAGGAGCTTGCAGGAGGAGTTGGGCAGTCGGCTCAAATTCAGTACGGCGTACCACCCGCAGACAGATGAGCAGTCCAAGAGGACGATACAGACAGTGGAGGATATGCTGAGGACCTGCGTACTGGACTTTGACGGATCATGGGAGAGCCATCTGCACTTGGTAGAGTTTTCATACAACAACAGCTACCAAGCCAGCATCGGTATGTCTCCTTTCGAGGCACTATATGGACGACGATGTCGTACACCGCTCTTTTGGGATGACGTCGGGGACAGAGTTATGCTTGGGCCAGAGATGATCACGGATGCAGCAGAGAAGGTCAGGATGATCAGAGACAGGCTCAGAGTAGCTCAGGACAGGCAGAAACACTGGGCTGATGCTAGTCGCAGACCGATGGAGTTCGCAGACGGTAATATGGTGCTAGTAAAGATATCACCTACTAGAGGGACGATCCGGTTCGGACGAGGAGGGAAGCTGAGCCCCAGATACATCGGGCTGTTCGAGATACTTGGCAGGATCGGAGAGGTAGCTTACAGGGTTGCACTTCCACCCAACCTAGCAGGAGTTCACGATGTCTTTCACGTATCTCAGCTGAAGAGATATGTTCCAGACCCCAGCCATGTGCTAGAACATTCAGAGTTGGAGATCGGACCGAGCCTTACAGTTTATGAGCAGCCAGTGGAGATATTAGACAGGAGGGAGAAGAGGCTGAGGAACAAGGTTATACCCTTAGTACGAGTAGCTTGGAGCCGTCACTCTCCGGATGAATCTACTTGGGAGAGGAAGTCGGACATGAGGGAGAGATACCCTTACTTGTTCGATCCAACCACTGCGAGGGAACCACCGTTCCCGTTTGATACCTTAGAGGTTAGTTTCGATCGTAGCCTTAGTCATTTGTTGCATTGCTTGCTATGTTAGGAAATTGTAGGGTCTTCAATCCTTGTGAATTTCGACGACAAAATTTTTCAAGGAGGGAAGACTTGTCAGCCCCTGTTTTTCAAAATTAATTAAATTAGAATTAATTAGTTGATAATGGCCTGTTTAGCATTAAAATAATTTATTATGATTTTTAGGAATTTTTCTAGAATTTTTAAATGATTTTTAAATAGTTTTTAAATCAAAATATATCATTTTGTAATTTATTAAAATGTTTTAATATCACTTTGTAATATTTAGAATTGTTTTAATATCATTATACAATTTGCTAATTTGTTATTAAAATAGTTTACAAATTATGAATTGTTTTAATTATGTTATGCAATTTATTTTTGCATTTAGTAACTGATAGGACCTACTTGTAAATACTAAAACTACGGGGACCCTAATGCAAATCGCAACTGCTCCCTGCCCGACGACTGACCGACGACTGACCGACGACTGACGCCGACCTGCCCCCGCCATTTCCGGCCGATCTAGCCCAGCTCGACCGACTCAAACTTCCTATAAAAACCCCCAGACTCAGCCCTAACCCTAGCTCAGCCCCACGACCACCATCGACGCCCCCACAGCCTTCTTCTTCCCCAAACCCATAACCGGAACCCTAACTCCGGCCATCCACCCAGAACCGCCTCTACAGCGACCTTAACCCCCATCCACCACCACCCATCGGTTCGTCGCAGCAAGCTGAGTCGATCGCCACCCATGCGCCGCCGCGACGTTGCCTCCTCCGCCGTCCAGCGCCTTCAAAAACCCTCCTCCAAAGCTGGACACGTAAGTAACAGTGTCGAAACATGTCGTGCGTGTCTCGTGTACACATATGTGGTTCGCCGTGTCCTGACGAGCACGAAGGTAAGACTGGACACGCGAGACTAGACCCGTACGTGTCGTGCTTAGCACGGACATGCGACTCATGTGTCCCTAACCGTCAGGACACAGGATTGTTTTATCGGGATTTTTTTAATATATTACCTGTAAAATCCCAGAATTTTTGGATTATTTTATTTATTTATTTATTTGGCTTAAATAGGATTTTATGAAATTTGTGAATATCTTTAAATTAAATAGTTATTATTATAGATAACCTTAGCCATGGTTGAGTTTGAATATGCAAGACGACTAGAAAGTATGGCATGTCTAGCATTGTTGGGTGCTTTAACTAGCATGCTAGCCATATTAGGAGTGCCATGGTCATATAGTAGTCCCTTGCATGTTAACCATTCAAATCATGGAACAAGTCGTAATTTTTATTTAAATAATTAGTAAGAAAGCCTTTATGACTTTTTAGGAGACCCGGTTGCACTAAACCTTTCCAAACCTCTTCCAAGTCGAAACCAACCCTATGTAGGCATGTTGGGCATTAATATATATTAATAATTACATTTATTTGTATTTAATTCAGATTTGTAGTAAAGTTACATAGATAGAATTAAATAGTTCTATACTAGGAAACCCCTTTTTAAATCCTCAATCCAATCAACTAGCCAACTCACCAAACAACCAAATCATGCCAAGTGGACCCCCACCATGTTAATTTCGGCCAAGAAAACCTCCCATGGCTAAATGCATCAAATTAAATAGGATTTAAATCCTAGATTGCTTAAAATTCATTTAAGGATATGTTAAATATACCAACTTATCCCAATCCTTAACCAAATCCTAATATTTCTTTTCCCACCTTGTGGCCGACCACTTCTCCCTATCCCCCTCTCTATTTTAGGTAGCAATCCCCCTTCTCATAGCCTCCACACATCATCCCTTCATTATACATCTTCCCCTCCTTCACAAAAACTCATCTCCTCCACCATACATCTATATATCCAACCCCTCAAAACAAACCCTAAAAAACTCCATTCCCCCATCCAACCCTCTATAGCCATTATCAACTCTCCCATACTCATCAAGAGAGGTTTAGAAAGCGAGTATAGCGGGAAATATTGGAGCTGTGGTGAAGAGAAGTCATCACCACCCTTTATAGCAAGGATCTTTGGTAAGAACCCTAATCTTTTCTTCTAAACACCTTTGCTAAAATTCTGTAGAATATATGTTATTAAATCTGTAAAAATTATATTTTGATGAATTTTGTTATATTTAATTATCCATAAAAGTTTCATGTATTATAGGCATAATATCCATGTTCCGGTAGGGTCAAAATTAACACCATTGTGAAGGACTACTAGTTATTGACGCCTATTCTTGAAACTAAATTTTATGTGTATTCATATACATAAATTAGGATTTTAAGTATTTTTCCATGAATTTAGCAACTCAATTCTGGTCGATATAATTATGGGTCAAAACTAGCTAATTTCGGGCGACCTGCTGACCTAGAATGACCCAAACTTGTAGTATAATCTTATCCTTGTATCTCTGATGTTATTATAGAAAATAAAGTATTTTACTTCTATTTAAATTTATTTTTGGATTATTTTATCAATTATGAGTAATTAACTATGTTCTGGACAGTTTTGGATTAACTAGCTAACTTAGTAATCAACTAGTCATAAATGCCTTTAAAAATATTAATTCTATAATTTTAGAGTTCATTATATATTAGTTTAAATAATATTTTAATGATTTTTATATGATTTCTAAGTAGTATTGAAGTAGGGGCATAACTGACTAATTGGGAGTTGGAAATCCAAAAATTGTGCTCGTGTGTCGTGGAGCCTGTATGTGATTGTATAGGTCTAAAGGATCCCATTAGAAATTGAATATAATCTTAAAACGTTATCTTGACTAATTAAGTCATATTGTAAGTTCATGAGTAGTGGCTTAATTTAGTTAATTAATTATCTAGGAGCGTCGGGTTCCAGAGGCGTGGACACGGGAACGAAACTTCATCCTCACATCGCAGAACCAGGCAAGTATACCTTGCCGAACATATGCAGTATTTACATTATTTTTTTCTATTGTACTTCTTTCATATGGTTACCTGTTTTCCATATTGTGATTGGTTTGTCATCGACTGTTTCACCTGTTTCTAGATTTACGTGCACGTATAGGATATCGACATTGCTTGATTATTGATCTTTTCATGTTACCTTATCTCGTGATTGAGTTTTCAGTTTCTATATCTTGTTCTTGACTTGACTATTCTTGTCTGGAAGTATCTTGCATTGCTACAGTTGAGATATACTATAGATTGGGAGTATCTTACATTGTACTACGACCTATAGCCGATTCTTTCATCTTATATTGCTTGATTGACTTGACTTGAGACTATAGATTGGGAGTATCTTACATTGTACTACGACCTATAGCATATATTGATTGATTGATTGACTTGATTTGCGACACTATGAATTGGGAGTATCTTGCATTGTACTACGATTTATAGGGTCTGCTTGACCTTGTATCCTTTAGAGAGGAGATCGATACTAGAATTGGCTAATCTCGATTGAGAGTATCCTGCTTTGTTGTCAATTGAAACACTATATTGGGAGTATCTTGCATTGTACTACAAATAATAGGATTCTGATTGACAGTTAGCCAAGTCTAGTATTACATTTTTACACGACTAGTCGTCCTTAGATGTTCTTCTTGCAGTGTTCTTATCCTCCATACATGTTATTTACTGTCATATTAGTAGGCATATTTTATGTATCTTGCTAGTCCTCTGAGGACCTGATGATCTCTTCAGGTAGCTTGATTGTACGGAGTTAGTTAGCTGAGCATATGGTAGTTGACTTCATCTGCATGATTCAGGTATTTTGTTATGTTGTTGATTTACTATCTTTCTCGTGCTTTTATGTTATATCCTGCTTATCAGCTTAGCTTTATAGACTCAAATTATTTTTTGAGTCTAATCGGACATATATGATAGTGGGCTGCAGACCACGACCCATACTTGTTCATTCTTGTTTTATATGATTCCTGTGGATTGAGATATAGTTTAGATTAGACATGATACCCTATTATGGATAGCTTATACGTATTCGAGTCGGGCTGGAGTCTGTTCGATACTAGTTGGCTTGCTCACATACTTGCATCCCGAAAAGCGGGTGCGGGTCGTGACATTACCTAAAATCTAAATATAACTAAACTAAACCCTTTCCTAACAGTGAGCCCGAGTGGGCCTACTGGTCAGCGCGCGTGTATTAACCCCCCCCCCACCCCCCCCCCCCGCGCTCAGTGGCCCGAGTTCGAGCCTTAGGCTCTGTTGTGCTTTGTTTTCTTATTTTCTTTTATCTTTTTTTCTTTTGTTTTATATATATATATATATATATATATATATATATATATATATATATATTATATATATATATATATATATATGTTGTGTGTGTGTGTGTGTGTGTGTGTGTGTGTATATATATTATATATTATAATTACTGTTATTATATATGTATATTTACTGTTATATATGTATATATATCTATATATATTATATATTATATTATTATATATTATATATATATATA
>JANAVB010043419.1:18607929-18730039 GCA_029216955.1 Iris pallida
AATGGATGTCAAGAGTGCTTTTTTAAATGGTTTTATAAAAGAAGAAATTTTTGTAGCACAACCTCCAGGTTTCACGGATTTCAAAAACCCTGATCATGTTTTCAAGTTGAAGAAAGCCTTATACGGTTTAAAACAAGCCCCTCGTGCTTGGTATGATCGTCTAAGCTCTTTTGTACTTGACAACGGTTTTTCAAAAGACAAGGTTGACACTACACTGTTTATTAAGTCTTTTAATGGCAAACTTCTTTTAATTCAAATCTATGTTGATGATATTATATTTGGATCTACTGATGAATCTCTGTGTCAAGAATTTTCTAAGTGTATGCAGAATGAGTTTGAGATGAGCATGATGGGAGAGCTGAAATTCTTTCTCGGATTGCAAATCAAACAAACTGATAATGGGACATTTATAAATCAAGCCAAGTACACAAAAGACCTGCTAAAGAAGTTTGATCTGGACAATGTCAAACCTATTGGCACTCCAATGGCAACTTCAACAAAGCTTGATTCAGATGAACAAGGTAAGCCAGTCGACACACGTAAGTATCGAGATATAATTGGTAGTTTACTTTATTTAACTGCTAGTCGTCCAGATATAATGTTTAGTGTTTGCCTGTGTGCACGTTTTCAAGCTAACCCAAAGGAATCACATCTGTCCGCAGTTAAGCGTATCTTTCGATACCTTAAGGGCACTTCTTCTGTTGGCTTGTGGTATCCCAAAACTAAGTCCTTTGACCTTATTGGTTATTCGGATGCAGATTTTGCTGGATGCAAAGTTGATAGAAAAAGTACCAGTGGCACATGTCATTTCTTAGGCAAGGCTTTAGTCTCATGGTTTAGTAAAAAGCAAAATTCTGTAGCCCTATCAACAACAGAGGCTGAGTATATCGTCGCAGGACGTTGTTGTGCTCAGATTTTGTGGATGAAACAAACCCTAGAAGACTATGATTTATTTTACACACATATTCCCATTTTCTGTGATAACACGAGCACTATTAATTTGACTAAGAATCCAGTATGTCACTCTCGTACTAAACATATCGAGATTCGACATCACTTTCTTAGAGATCATCATCAAAATGGAGATATAAACCTTGTGTACATAGATACTGAAAATCAACTAGCTGACATCTTCACTAAACCTCTAGCGGAAGATCGTTTCAATTATTTACGTCGAGAATTAGGAATTTTGGACGTCAATAATATTAATTAATTTTGTTTTATGATTATATATCATTATGCAAAAATTGTGTTAGAGACAAGCCAATAAAGAGTCTGTCTGTCACCACAACTACGGTTGAAGCAAAGCGGTACTTAAGAGTTCCCCGGTGAACCTCCGCCAGCTGGGACAGTACTCCTACAGCTAATCTGAAACAGTCGCTGTGTAACGACATTTAATCTATAAAATAATATTAATTATGTTAATTGAAGTTGAAATGACTAATCTTTGAATTAAATATTTGAAATGAGACAATGAAAAAGAATGGCAAAAATCAACTATAAAGAACCCTAGGCAAATTCGGCCAGTGCTCTGACCGAATTCGGCCCGAGTTCGGTTGAGGGTGTCAGGTTATATATACAGAACCCGAGAAGCCCTTCTTCTTCATTGCTTCCAAACTAAATCACAACAGCAGCAGCAGCCGCAAGGAGCCCCGAACCCTAGCTTTTCACCACCCTCATTCTTCCAATCCAAGTGGTTAAATCAATCCAAAATTTGGATTCGTGCGGAGTTCGTCGTTCTCTTCGACATACTTTGATTTCGGGAGGTATAACTCCATCTTTGTCCACTTTTCAATTAGTGCATTTTTTAATTCAATTTGCACAAATGGCACCCAAATTCAATCCTTCAAAGAGGAAGAAGACGAACCCTAGTGAGGAAGGGTCATCTTCGCATCCACATACGGATTCCCTCTTCTCGCCGGTCCAAACGAGCGACGGTGCGTTCGACGGGTTTTTCTTTCAAACCCTAGACCAAGCCCTACTGTGGTATGGAGACTTCTCCATGCGATCCATATGCACAGGCGCTCCAGTCAAATGGACTGTATTTCCTGATCATCGTCATTTCTTTGAGGCATTAGGGTTACATCTTTTTGTTAAAATCTGCTTCCCTATAGCAACTAATGCCATTAGATTATTTTATTGCAATCTCATATTAAACACTTTTGATGTGAGCACTCGTGTTGGAGGTATTGATATCAATTTCAATAATGACCTCTTAGCGGAGATCCTTGGTATCCCTAACGAAGGTGAACCGCTAGTTGACATCACTGAATTTGATTTTCCCGAAGGCACGACACTCGCCAGTTTCAAAGCGGAACTCTGTGCACCTGATAGAGTACGCTCTGGAAAGTTCAAGGCTAACAACCTGAACTTGTTTAACTATGAATTGCATCGCATCATCTATTCCACTATCCTTCCAAAATCCACTTCAAAGGATGATGTGACTTCTCTTGAGCTGTCCGCCATGTACCACATTCTTAAGAGGATTCCATTTTCTGCCCCTAAGACCATGATTCAGATGATGGGTCGTTGTCGTGCAAGAGATAGAAATCTCTCTTACGCGATGATTCTCCCACGCATCTTTCAGCGCTTTGATATCGATCTGTCGACTTGTACTCAGGACCCTGAGCCCAAGTTTCTTCAGTTATCTCGTCGTAGCATGACTGCTTCAGCTCCACCTCCTGCTCCTCCTACTGCACCTCCTCCACCACCTCATCAGTATGCCATGACATTTGAGGGCATACATCAGCATTTATCTGCTTTGCACGTCTCGATGACGGACATGGCTCGCGAGCGTGAGTTCCGCGACGTCACCCGTTATCAGGCGCTTGCAAATTCCTTAGCTGATCTTCGTTTCGCCCAGACTGGTCATTCAGCCGGTTCCATCCCTAGAGATCCAGCTTTCTCTGGTTACCGCTGTGAGGATGAGGCTGTTCATGCCTACTTCCAGCCCGGTAACGCCTATGATTGGTACCGTCCTGATCGTGCTCCACCTCGTGACTTTGTTGGTGAGTTCTATGCTGGCGCCCCTCCGCATCCTTCTGGCGCTGGTACCTCTGGAGCTGGTCCTTCAGGACATGCTAGTCGAGCTGATGATGATGATGAGGATGATGATGAGGAGATGTGACTATATGATTTTGAGTGATATTTTATTGTGCACTTGGAAATGCTCTGACATTCCAAGTTATTATCAGTACTTTTTGATTATTATTAGCACTTTCTAGTTTGCTTTAGTACTCTTTTATTTTCATGGACATGTTTATTATGCCTCAGTTTATGGCATTCCAGTTTATTTCAGCACTTTGTTTCAGTTTCAGTTTATGATAGCACTATTTCTTATATTGCTTCATTCTTTATAACTGTCTGTGAAATTACATGCATGTGATGATTTTTTTTTTTTAGACAATACATGCCTGTGATATGTCTATAGTTTTATGCATTATTTCTTTTATATGTGTTTTCTCACTATTTGTTACTTATGCATTGATTGCGGGGGAGCCTTCTCTTTTGCAATTATTTTGCTAAGTGACAAAGGGGGAGAAAATTAAAGATCTAACATTTTTTTTGAGATAATACAGGATATGAACAATTCTACTTTTTGATATTTTGAACAAGCTTACAAGCTTAATGTTATATCATTCATAGTTTGTCAATTATCAAAATGGGGAAGATTGTTGGCCCATTGGTCATATGGTCAACCTGATTTTAATAATTGATTAAACTCTGTCTGGATATACAAAGCTAGTCGGGACATCTCGGACTCTTGGACATGATCAAGAATGGCTATCCACTAAATTCAAGACCGAAGATCTGTTTGCCTACTCGAGTCTGTAATTCCTTATGCAATGTATTTTTTATTTTATTTGAGTCTAGAAATATGTTGTACACCGAGTCGTACTGGCAAATAGGCTACCCTTAAATGAGTTCAAAATGTTTTTAAAAATGACCTCTCAAAAAGGTTTACAAAAAGGTTTTCAAAAAGATTTTCAAAAATCACCAAAAAGCTTTTTAAAATCCTAACTAAACCCTGACTAAACCCTGACAGAACTCAGACCGAGTTCGGCCAGAGTTCGGTTGGTGGCCGTTGTGATTTTGAATCCTTGTTACTTGGTCCTCCTGCAGTTGTGGATTTGACCGAGATTTGCTCATAGAGTTCTGCCCGAGTTCTGCCCGAATTCTGTCAGAAGTCTGCCTTTGGAATTCCTATAAATAGAGAAGGATTTCGATCATTTCAACTCACTCATTCACTTTCAATCTTCTCTCTATCTAAAGCTTTCAGTCTTCCAAAGAGTTTTCTAGAGCTTTCAATTTCAGATCCCAAGCCAATTACAATCCTCTAGTCAATTTGCCAGTGCGGTACGGTCTAGAAGTTTCTGAGAGATTGTAATCAGAAGGCTTGATTGAAGAATACCTCTTCACATTTGAAGTTGGACGAGTTCTTCGTATCAAAGCTCGCGTTATAGAAGTTGCAAGGACTTCGTAAGAAAACTTGCGGTTTTTCCAATAGTGGATTCAACTGGTAGCAAGAGTTCTACCGACTGGATTAGTCCTCAACAGAGGAAAACCAGTTAACATCGCTGTCTTTGCGTTTGCTCTCTTAACTCTGTCTTTACTTTATTTCAGTTGTGATTAATATTCTGTGATTGTGCTGCTAACATTTTTTAATTAGCATTATTCCGCTGCCAACTCTATTCACCCCCCTCTAGAGTATTACGCTTTACTATTTCGTTCCTACACTTTCTCTTTGTTAATTTGTTCTTGTATTTTTTATCAATTGTATTATTTGTTGATAAACTCATTTCTAAATCAATTCAACTATTCATATTAGTCACATGCTCAATACTCTGTTCATGACTTCTCAACCTATCACTATGGTTTTTTTCCAATCATGAAATCCATCATGAGCAAGTTGGCTTCTACTAATTTTTGAATTAAAAAGTTTACAGCAGAAACAAAATACTCCATCCAAATCTTTTGAATAAACTAGCCATTTTCTATCACGAGTTTCTCCAATTTGGTAAATCTAGTAGGACCTCTTTCTTTCTACTAATAAGTTTCTTAAAAAAAATCTGAAACTTTTTAATAAAGAATTTTAATTCAGAATTAATAAGGAGAATACATTACCAATCTAAAACTTCAACATCCAAATTCAATTAATCACTTTAATATTTAAAATTTTAGCAAGAGCCACAAAGGGAGAGTACAAGAGTTTGGACTTTGGAGAGAGAAGAATTGTTTTTTTTTCCTTTTTGATAGAGAACCCAAGAGAGTAGAATAATGTATAGAAGAAGGTGATGAGCCAAACATGGCAAAGGCAACCGTAATAATTAAGGGAAAACCAAAAAAACATTCCATGAAGGAAGAAATAATTGGGAATCGAATGTAGAAGAAACCGTTCGGCAGCCTCCTCTCATGCATATGCATTCTATTTTAGGTTTACTTTCTATAATTCTATTGGCTGGAGCCTTTTCCCAATGTGAGCCTTGTTATCCTAGCACCTGCGGCTGCCTATTTCCAATTCTATTAGATGTAGTAAATACCTAAAATAGAATATTTTAGAAACCTTTAGGACTCACATTGGAAATAGGCAGCCGCGGGTGCCAGTATAACAAGCCTCACATTGGGAAAAGGCTCCACCAAATAGAATTATAGAAAGTAAACCTAAAACAGAATGCATGAGAGGAGGCAGCAGAAAGGTTTCTTCTACATCTGATTCCCAATTATTTCTTCCTTAATGGAAAAAAAAATATTGGTTTCCCCCCAATTATTACGGTTGCCTTTGCCAGGTTTGGCTCCTCACCTTCTTCTATAAATTCTTCTACACTCTTGGGTTCTTTATATATATATATATATATATATATATATATATATATATATCTTCTCCCCTAAGTCCCAAACTCTTGGACTCTCCCTCTGTGGCTCTTGCTAAAATTTTAAATATTAAAGTGGTTGATTGGATTTGGATGTTGAAGTTTCAGATTGGTAATGTATTCTCCTTATTAATTCTGAATTAAAATTCTTTATTAAAAAATTAAGATTTTTATTTTTATTTTTTTAATGCCTCATACTTCAATTTTTCTTCTTTCAAAAAGTTGCAGACATTAATTTGAAGTGTTGAATATTCTTAATCGTCCAACAAGGCTAAAGACTTGCTGATTGGGTATTTGGATTCTCAAGTCTCAACACTTTTAATTAATAAATCAGGTTTTATCAATCTTTGTTTCATACTTTTACACCTCTTCTGATTTTATAAATATGTCTTCTAAGAAGTTTGAATCTGGATATGCAAAACTTCAGAAAAAATAGAAAAATTAATTCAATCTCAAAAAGGAGCTCTTGATAAGTTTGTTATTACAAATAAATAGATAAATACATAAAATGCACTAGAAAATATAGCAACAGCAAACAAAGAACCTAGTGAAAACAATGTTAATGTACCCAATGTTGAAAACGTTAATGTACCCAATGTTGATGTAGTTGAAAATATGGTTGAAGATGTAGTACAAAATGCAACAAACAAAGAACCTAGTGAAGACAATGGGGATGAGATGAAAATGCAAAATGAAGAAAATGAAAACATAATTGCACAAACGTGAAAAAAAAAAAAAAAAAAAGTCGACATTGAAAATATTGATGATCCTGGGAAATGGAAGAACATTGACACAAATATAAGAAACTTATTAGTAGAAAGAAAGAGGTCCTACTAGACACTATAATTTTAGTTAGTTTTACTACAGTTGAGCACTCTAGACATTTCTCTACAACCCACTACAGTAAGCATTTACCAAATTGGAGAAACTCGTGATAGAAAATGGCTAGTTTATTCAAAAGATTTAGATAGTGTTTTGTTTTTGCTATAAACTTTTTAATTCAAAAATAAGTAGAAGCCAACTTGGATTTCATGATTAGAAAAACCTTAGTGATAGGTTGAGAAGTCATGAACAGAGTATTGAGCATGTGACTAATATGAATAGTTGGATTGATTTAGAAATGAGATTATCAACAAATAATACAATTGATAAAAAAAATACAAGAAAATTGGAAAGAAGTTTCAGTAAGAATAATTTCAATTGTTCAAACTCTTGCTAAAAATAATTTGGCCTTCCAGGGAACAAATGAGAAGTTTCATCAAGAAAACAATGGAATTTTTTTAAGTTTTATTGAAGCAATTGGACGGTTTGATCCAACCATGAAAGAACATATACGACGAATAGATAATAGTGAAATTCATAAACATTATCTTGGTCCTAGTATACAAAATGAATTGATAAGTCTGTTAGCATCCGAAATAAAAGGAGAAATTCTGAAGAAGAAAAAAATTCAAAGATGCAAAATATTTTACAGTTATTTGATTGTACACCAGATATAAGTAAACAAGAACAAATGTCACTTATAATACGTTGTATGGATATATATAAACGTCCAATTACAATAGAAGAGCACTTTATAGAGTTTTTAAAAGTAGATGTTACATCGAGGGAAGAACTTTTTAAAGAACTTATAAGTTTACTATCAAATCTTGAACTTGATATTGATGATGTAAGAGGACAAGGGTATGATAATGGCTCCAACATGAAGGAAAAAAAGAAAGGTGTAGAAAATAGATTGTTAGAAATAAACCCAAGAGCATTCTCAATTCCATGCGGTTGCCACAATCTTAACATGGTGCTTTGTGACATGACAAACTCATGTGATAAAGTTAAATCTTTTTTTTGGGGTGGTACAACGTATATATTCATTATTTGCTTCTTCAATGAAACGTTGGAAAATTTTAAAAGATAATAGGACTAAAATAAGTATTAAACCATTGTCTCAAACTCATTGAAAAGTCGCATAGCAAGTGTTAGCAATAAGAGACCAAGCTCCACAAATAAGAGATGCTTTGCATCAATTAATAGAAACTAGTGACTTAAATCCTAAATCGAAAAGTAATGCTGAAAATTTAGTAAAATATGATTTAGAGAACTTTGAGTTTATTTTGGGCATGATGATTTGGTATGACATTCTATATGTTGTTAACAATGTTAGTAAGAGTTTACAACATCAATATATGGATATTGGTGTTGATATGCATGTGTTAAAAGGTCCGATTTCTTTCTTTGAAGATTATAGGAAAACTGGTTTTGAATCTGCTATGATTTCTGCTAAAAAACTTGCACTTGAAATGGAAATAGAACTTATATTTCGTATAAAACGTAAGACACTTAGAAAAATATGAAACAATATTGCCAGCTGAAGAATCATTTAGAATTGATTACTTTATATGCATAATAGATCAGGCTATTTCTTCTATTGAAAATAGGTTTGAACAATTTCAATTATTTGACAATATATATAGTTTTTTTTGCATGATTTGAATAAATTAAAGACATTAGGAGATGATGATTTGAATAGTAAATGTCTTAATCTTGAAGTGTTTCTAAAACGTGGCAACAACTCTGATATTGACGGATTAGATTTATTTATAGAACTCGAAATTTTAAGAGAAATATTACCAATAGAAATAAAGAAACCAATTGAAATATTGAATTTCATAGCTAGATTTGATTCTTTTTCAAATATCTGGGTTGATTATAGAATTTTGCTGACAACACCAGTATGAGTAGCTTCTGCTGAAAGAAGTTTTTTAAAATTGAAACTAATAAAATCTTATTTACGTTCTAGTATGTCACAAGAAAGGTTAAATGGATTAGCCATATTATGTATTGAGAAAAGTATGCTAGAAAAACTTGATTATGAAAAATTAATTAGAAATTTTGCATCTAAAATAGCAAGATCAGTGAAAAAAATTACATTTAAATATAAACATAAGAAGGCCTCAGTTGTAAAATTTGACTTGGGCCTCATTTACTATATATATATATATATATATATATATATATATATATATATATATATATGAACCAATTAAATTATACCATAAGACTATTAGTATAATATAGAATAAGTTATCTACAAAACCATGTTCCAAAAACTCACAAGAACCTGCATCTCAGCAAGATTCAACTTTTTAGCATCTAAGTTAATCAAGCATTTACTAACAGCTCTCTATATTACATACCTCAGCCTCATCCTTGTTCATTCCCTCCTTCCACGCTTGATCAAAGAAGCCATACAAATAGCTAGAACCAGATCCTACAAAATGCAGAACTGTTAACAATGTTTGCAATAAGCATTGACATTACTGTTAGATAAATGTGTAACGGCATCATTTTCTTGGTATCAAGAAAGTAATATTTGTCTGGTGATAAGGACTAGAATGAAAAACTTCAACTTACAAGAAACAATCTAGAATTTTCTTCCACACAGTACAGAGAATGCTCTAGTCAGTTCATACTTAACTGTATAGCTGGCAAGCATTCTGAAAGCCTTCTTTTTTGAGATTAAGGGACAGTTATGTATGTCTCAAAGGGTCTCAAATCCAGGAGCTGCCCTTCCCATATTAAAGGTCTCAACCATTGGGATGCCCAAACATTGGTTTTCTTCTGAATTCTTGAATATATTTCTAGTTGAAACACACCATCCCAATCACACTTGAGGTAATATTGATGCAGAATTCAATTATATTTTCCATCAGCAAAATTGCTGGAAATCATCCGCATAATGCACATTTAAGAGAGAGAAATGGCACAATACAATAGTCACTTGTAAGGACCTCACTTGATTCGACAAGCATTTAGTCTGATCAACAAATTAAAAATTGAAATGTAAAAGGGTATGGAATGTTACATCACTCATGTTGTACATTACTACATTATAATGATAAAAGTGTAAAACTAGAGATTGCTCTAAAAGTGTGAATTTGAAGATAGAAATCAAAATAGGGCTGAATATTCTAGGAATTGAAATAGAAGTGATGGACAATACTATACATACGACTTCTTCCATTTATGTTCTTGTGCCATATGATGTTTTGTTAAGAATGGTCAAGACAGGGAAGAAAATTTCAAAATATAAAGAAAGGGATCGTCATTCTCTTGAAAGATGGATAAATTACATTACAGAGAAAAGGGGTGAGCAGATATTTCAGAACCAAGCAATTTGAAGAGACGAAGTTTGCTAGATAAAGAAATTAGCAAATTCACAATGGAATATTGCCAGAAGTGTTGTGAAACAAAGCCATTAAGGATCCTTCGTATGAGCATCAGGATCAACGGTATCAGCAGTATGAGCGGTTTCAAATCGGAGTATCAGAGTTTTTGGTATCAAAAATCAAATAACTATTAATAAATTATTAAAATTTAGAAAAAAATATTTTATACATTTAGGCATAATTTAAGTATTTTCTATGTTCTTGTTTCTTCGTAGTTTGAAATTGAATGAAATAATAGTCACCCTTGCTGGTTGGTTAGCAGCGATAAGTTTTCTTCATTTACATTATTTTACTACATTATTATACTTTTACACCCTTACTGAGTGGTTTTTTCATTCAATTTTCTCATCCGAATTGACTAGGAAAGAGAACCCCAACATCGATAACGGTCAATATGGATAGCAGTCAGTATCGGACCGATACTAAAAACTATGATAGTGATACATACCTCCAATCGTGAAAGGTTGCCTCAATATGGTCCCTCCAAGGGGCACAGAGTATATCTGACCTCCTTCATACTTATCCCATCCGCCAACAATCATGCCAGTTTGTAGCATATTCTAGAAAGTGAATCATGATTAGAACATACAGGACAGAGACAAACATACCATAGTAAGATATGATATTTACAAATAGACAATTTCAAGGTCAATGACAACCTGCAAAGTGCTAAGCCAGTGAAGCTTTGTAATTTTACTAAATCTAACAACAATGACTCAACAGTAAAGTTTATAAGTATGTGAACATGTTGGAAACTACCTTATTTTGATATGACAGCAATCTAATCAGATTAGCTGCCACTTTGACTGTTGCTGGCTGCTCAAGTTGAATGCTGCAATCAAAAGCCACAGGTTGCATTTACCGCATAAGAAAAACAATTGGATACCCCCTTGTATATACATGTTTACATCTTTCTAGGAATTCCATAAGTGAAACAGCAAACTTTGACGAGTTTCCAACAGAAGAAAAATGTCAATGTGAATACCTGTTGAATAGAAAAGCAAGAGAAATGTACTGGACTATACTGTGCCAGCTTATTATAGCATCATTAGTAGATGGTGTTCAAAATTTCATCTTGAGGCCTAAAATTTTGAAATAAAGGTAAATGTAGAATGGGTTGGGTTTGTATGAGAATAGTAGAAAATGATAAAACGAGCTTTGGTCCCAAAGATTGTGTAGTCAAAAATTGATGTGAGAAAAAAATAATGTAAATCTATCATTGGGCTCCAATTGGGACTTACTATTCTACAAAATGATTTTCTACATTCTGAATCTAGAAATGCTCAGTCCCAACCTATAGTTCTTGTGGGCGGATTGGGCCTGAAAATCTAGAAATTGAAACTAGGATGGGTCTTACTAGTCTACAAAATGAGCTCCTACATTCTAAATCTAGAATCTATAAATTGGGATGTGTCTTACTAATGATTCTCTTATCATGGGTTTATTTTCTGATTGAATAGGACTTCTAAAGGTTTTAGGTGAATGCACACCTGATAATATTGTCCAAATTTCTTGTCAAAATTCAACTACTTCCCAAACTGGCACTCTGAATGTAATGACAAAGAGAGTAAAGAAATTCTACTTTCTTTTGTGCCATATTATAATTCTTGAGCAACATCCCATCTTTAATTTCTTTATTTTACCATGATTTTTCATTCAGATCATTACATGCCAGGCTCATTTTTGATGCAGGCTACACTTTTTTATCCAGCATTCAGATGAAGTCTCTCTTAACTACATATTTTTATGTGACAGTGCCCTCAATCAAGCCTATTTTTTTACAAGAAGAATTGCTTCTGTTATAGTTAGATCATCTATATGAACTAATACAACTATAGTATAGAATGATTATCCTAAAAACTTCCTAGGTGATCAAGCTCTATTTCTAAGGATGAAAAAATAGTTTCTGTTAACTTTAGCTCATCCAAATGAACTGATACAACTATAACATAGAATCAGTATCCTAAAGGATTACTTAGGTGAGTAAAACAGTACAACTTAATCACTCAAGCCTCCCACTAAAATCTAGGCAACCGCTAAGCCAGTGAAGCCTTTTGGTTTCAACAAAAAGACAGCCACATAAAAGAAGAAAAGTGGGAACCAGGAAATATATAAGCATCAATGGGTCTGGATTTCAGTTACAGTAGTCTTGACAAGTCTAACATGAGCCTACCAACATTATCTGAAACATCATTGAACTATTCTATTTCAGAAGAAGTCCTTGAGATTATTATATTTAAGCCTTCATTTACTTCTATCCAATTGAATCTCTCTTTAGAAAGAGTAAGATCTATAAGTTATAATGTTTATGGAAAATCTTAAATTTGAAGGGTCATGCAATGCAAATTTTGAACTATCCTATTTCAGAAAAATCATTGAGCCTATATTTAAGCCTTTCATTTACTTCTATACAATTGAATAATAATATTTACTTCAAACTGAATCTCTTTAAAAAAGGGTAAGATCTAAAAGTTATAATGTTTATGGAAAATCTTAAAATTGAAAGGTTATCCAATGCCAATTTGGAAGATAATATTATTTTTAGAAACATCACTTTGAAACTCATCTCAACATATCTTAAAGAAAAACAATCATGCTAGATTTTGCCACCATCATATATCAAACAAGATTAAAAGGTTTGATAATTCTAATAACAGCCAAAATATCTTCTAAATAGGGCAGCTAGCACGGCACCTAGCGGGATCAAAATACGATGTTAGGGGAAGGCAGCGGAATTTTTAGGCAGTTTGACCTATTTCTACTTGAGGTTTTGAATACAATAACCTAAATGGCAAACGCTACAGTAGGCTTTTGTCATAGACACAATGGTAGTTTTAATGTGAAAACACCTTAACTTCAGATATCCCAAATACTCCTCTGTATATATTCCGTAGAACCCGTATAAACTTCTAAGGGAAGAGTTCAAAATTTAAGATTTCAAGTTTTTTTCACAAATTGCACTCAATATTAGGATGGCCTGTAGAGAATATGGGAAACCCTACTCGCAGATTAAAGCGATGAGCGCTCATAAAGACCCTGAATACCTCTATCCTATTCCTTTCCATTCAACAATAAAGATCTCAAACAAAAGTTAGATTGAAATAAAAATCAGAAACAAGGGGCACTCTATATCTCAAATAAAAGTAGGTTTGCAACATGTAGGTACGTAATTTCTTCAAACATCTGAGAAAAAAGGTGAAAAGAGTAGACAATCAGCTAGATGGCATGGGCTACACTTGGATATTCTTTGTAAAAATCTACAGTCACTATTTGGAAATGACTTAACCTGATGTTTCTAAGAATATATAAACTAGTTGAAATTGAGATCGTATAAAGTACTGGAAAATTGGGGTTACATGGAAAAGTAATAATAGACCAAGTTTTCAAGCATGGCTTTACCTGTTGGTAGATACAGAAGTTACATAAACAACAGATGCAAATTGTAGATGACCCTTTGATGATATAAGAATCTAACAGAACTAGAAAACCCACTGATGGTGACAATCCAGAAGAAATGTAGAACCAAAAAGTAATGTAAATCAAGAAAGGAACGAGAAAATTGATATAGTTAACCATTAAGAAACATGAACAGATAGGGGCACTTGGGACATGCACACATTTGTTTCAATGAAGAAGATACACAAATCACAAGGAAAGAGGTGACAAAAGAAATTTGTTGCAAAGTAATAAAGTCAACGATTAGTAGGATCCACCGGAGACAACTGATGAAAGAAAGTACATTGAGCTTATGTAAATAGAATTATCAGAAGATAACCCCACCCTCCCCCCCCCCCCCCCCCCCCACAAAAAAACACCACATACCAACCCCAAGCCATGCCAGAAACAAGAAGAACAAAGAGAACTCAAGTAAATAGAATTATCAGAAGATAACTGTAATATGGTTGCCCTGTTACCAAATCTATATAAATTGTGGTCAATGATATTGTTCACTGCAAGTAACCATATCAGAAGATGAGTACTTAACGAATTTCTACATGTTCATATCATAATATTATCATTTACTCAAAACATCAGTAATAGATAAATTAGTTCAGTGAACTAAACTCTGCAGCTACCAAAACAACAACAACAACAACAGTGTTCATCTCCCACATTTTTGCGGTCGGCTACATGAATCCCTTTTCTTCCCTTCCACTCTACTAAGAGATGCATCCTCTTTAAGGTTAACAAATGCCATATCTTTTCACAAGATTAACCCAAGGTTATTTAGGTCTACACCTGCCTAGCAAGCTCCTTTAACTAGAATCGTATAACTCCTAACTAGCACATCTATTGGTCTCCTTTAACTAGAATATCCCTTTTCTTCCCTTCCACTCTACTAAGAGATGCATCCTCTTTAAGGTTAACAAATGCCATATCTTTTCACAAGATTAACCCAAGGTCATTTAGGTCTACACCTGCCTAGCAAGCTCCTTTAACTAGAATCGTATAACTCCTTTAACTAGAATCGTATAACTCTCTCTCTCTCTCTCTCTCTCTCTCTCTCTCTCTCTCTCCACACCACATACCAAACCCCAAGCCATGCCAGCATCAAGAAGGACAAAGAGAACTCAAGTAAATAGAATTATCAGAAGATAAATAAAAAATGGTTGCCCTGTTACCAAATCTATATAAATCGTGGTCAAGGAAGATTGTTCACTGCAAGTAACCATATAAGAAGATGAGAACTTCTGAATTTCTACATGTTATCAACATTTACTCAAAACATCAGTAATAGATATATTAGTTCAGTGAACTGTATTCTGCAGCTACCAAAACAACAACAACAACAACAGTGTTCATCTCCCACATTTTTGCGGTCGGCTACATGAATCCCTTTTCTTCCCTTCCACTCTAATAAGAGATGCATCCTCTTTAAGGTAAACAAATTCCATATCGTTTTCACAAGATTAACCAAAGTTCATTTAGGTTTACACCTGCCTAGCAAGCTCCTTTAACTAGAATCATATAACTCCTAACTAGCACATCTATTGGTCTCCACAACTTTGATGCACAATGAATGTAGTAACTCTTCATAATGATTTTATGTAAAGAAGACAAAATAAAACAATGCGAAGAACAAAGACATTTCTTTACTCACGTATGTTGATGAAGGAAGTAACGAACATAATCAGAGACAACTTGGGAATCTGCAGCCTGCAAAAGCATTATAAACTTGTTACTGGTTTGCAGAAAAAGATTCAAGGATATGGATGTGAAAAGCCAAAACACGCAAAGTTCACAACCATGCATAAATTCATGGCTTATTCAGTTGGATGCATCCATTATTAACTATTCATAAAATGGTGAACGGGTTTCTATTCTGTCCACATCTTTCACGTCCAAACTAATGCATATAACTGACCTACCCTTAAAAGCTAGTTGTTTGACACCACACAAAATTCAATTTCTTAGTTCTTACATAAACAATTTTGTATGTGGTCTTTTCTTGCATTCAATAATCATACAAGGCCAATGTTTTTACTTTTAACCACCAAAAAACCTGAGTCCATATTTACAGTAAGACCACAGCTTCCGCACCCCACTCCAGCGTGAAGTAGGAGCCATAACATGAGAAATGGCGTAGCAGGAATAATGCAGTATTTTATCAACCTTCATTAGAAGTAGATGTATTCAACTATATCGTTGGCAAGACAAAAATAGACAATCTTTTATTTCAGAATGGAGAATAAGATTGTATACTACGAACGGTAGCATTTGAAAGAAGAAGCGAGAAACAGGCCGCTATATTCGAGATACACGAGAGGGGAGAATAGATTCTTGGATTCAAGGCAATAACTTTCCATGATGGTAGAACTTGGATATAAACAAATAGAAAAATGATGCAATCACTGTATCACCAGCATCACCAATGAAGATATAAGGATTATCTCTAGGTCTGTCAATGTAACTTGTTAACCGGATAATGTGATCAGAATAGGGGTGTTAACGAATAACGAGCTGAGGTATTCGCGAGCCGACTAGATCTCGTCTCTCGTGAGCCAATGTTGGAGCTTGAGAGCACAAGCTCAAGCCTAAGAATATGGTCGTTATATAAACAAGCCAGAGCTTAGAGGTATTTGGATCGTTTTACTTATGTACCGGTATAAAAAGAAATACCTTACAACTAGAACACACTTCCAATTGTTATGAAATCCATATAAGCACTTACAACTTGGTATTAAACTTACTTACCTACATTTTTGGTTTGGACAAAGCTTATGAGCTCATAAACAATCTCAATTTTGGCTTAAGCTTGTATTTAAGAGAGTGGCTAGCGAGCCAAGCCCGAGCTTGCGAATTTTATTGAGTGCCGGGCTTGACCTCAATTTTAGGCTCGTCTAAAAGAACGAGCTCTACTTCTCCTAAGAGAATAGAGCTTTGAGCGAGACTGATGCATATAAGCCCTACTTGCCTACCAACTAGAATAATGTTACATGGTGACACTATATATAAAAGTAGAACCTTTAACAAAATTCCAATCAAAAGACTCTCTGACATAAAGGTTCTTCTTTCTTTGTTATATCAAATTATCAATATATTAATACTAATTACCCTCCAATTTGTATGCTGGTCCTTTATCAACGTTCAATAGAAGTAGATGTATTCAACATATATTGTTGGCAAGACAAAAATTGACGATCTTTTATTTCAGCATGGAGAATAAGATTGTATAATACGGACAGAAGAATTTCAAAGAAGAAGCGAGAAACAGACCGCTATATTCGAGATACACGAGAGGGGAAAATAGATTCTTGGATTCAAGGCAATACAAAATATACTAACTTTCCATGATGGTAGAACTTGGATACAAACAAATAGAAAAAAGGATGCATCCACTGTATCACCAGCATCACCAATGAAGATATAAGGATTATCACTAGGTCTGTCAATGTTACTCGTTAACCCGATAATGTGATCTGAATAGGGCTGTTAACGAATAACGAGCTGAGCTATTCGCAAGCCGGCTAGAGCTCAGCTCTCGTGAGCCAAGGTTTTTGAGCTCGGGAGCACAAGCTCAAGCCTAAGAATATGGTCGTTAGATAAAAAGCCAGAGCTTAAGGTATTTGGATCGTTTTATTTATATACCTACATAAAAGAAATATCTTACAACTAGAACACACTTCCAACTTGTTATGAAATTCATATAAACATTTACAACTTGGTATTAAGTTTAATTAGCTACATTTTTTTATTTAGACAAAGCCCATGAGCTCATAAACAAGCTCAATTTTGGAATTTGGCTTAAGCTTGTATTTAGAAGTGGCTAGCGAGCCAAGCCCGAGTCGTGAATTTTATTGAAAGTTGGCTTGACCTCAATTTTAGGTCCGTCTAAAAGATTGAGCTCTCCTTCTCCTAAGAGAACCAAGCACTACTTCTCCTAAGAGAATCGTGTAGTGTCCGTCCCAACACCGTGCCCTATTCCTCATTCGCGAGGAGCGCGGTTAAGAAACATTGTCACTATCGATTGATCGGGACCGATTGAATTAAGATCATTTCCTCGTTATGAAATGGCTTCTTCGGAATCAAGTCTTATATCAGCTGGTTGTGTCCCGAGGAAAGACTCTGCGGCTGAGGCTCGAGAGATCTCTCCGTTACCTGATTTTTCATGTTGCATTTGCTTCTTTCGTTTTATGAATGCATTTTCGTGAATATTTTCGATGAATTTCATTGCTTGCATTCTTCGAGCTCCGCATTTCATATCGAACTCGGAATAGAAGAAAAAAAGTGTTGATTCGTTGCTTATACGATTTCAGGTGATCGCGTAGGCGTCGTTTAGCGCAACCGTCCTCTTTCCTCTCGTCTCAAGTAAATCTAGGTGAGTGGCTGACCCTTCTCCTCTTTAACCCTCATGTTCTAAAATCAGTCAATGATATCAATACAAATAAATTGTTAGATGTATATACACAGACACAGGCTTATTTTCATAGAACTGTTGCATGCTTTATTTGCGTACACATGCTATAGAGTGTTATATGCTTATCTTTACATATATGTCGTAGAATTGTGTTAAGCAAAGATTGATGCTATGAATATATATTGCAACGATAAGGCGGGATACATTAAAATTGGTTGAGTTCTCACGAAGTTTATAAACCATGCTCGAGTAACTTAGTTTTGCACGGTCATGGACAACTTGTGCACAAGGGTTAGGTTCTTCGAACAGTATCTCGGGGCCACGGGACGGCTTCGGCCTAGGAGAAACCTGGATAGTTGTGCTGGGTGTTAGCACGGGTCATTCGAAAAACTTCCAGTGGGCTCGCAACCGCGCTGGAAGGATCGCCGTCTAAACGAAGCTATAACGTCCAGGATGGCTAGACTTGCCAATGACCTTCACATATACACACAACATATACACACAGTTCTTTTAGCTATGATAACAAGTTGACAGGAAAGAACATGGTATGTTTACACTACAACGGCACGCTCTGCCGTGGGTAAGCTTCATAGTAGTTTACATTGCTTATGCCTTATCAGTTGTTTACATAAAATTTACTAGGATGGCTAGAAAGATCATCAATTATATCATATAATTTTTTTGAACCAAATAAGAGCATGGACTTTAATTAGCCACCCACCAGTAAATGGCAATGTATTGATCCTCGCTCTCCGAAGATGCTACGAATCAGCAAGTGGCGTGCCACCTAGCAAGGCGACGTTCGTGTGTTTTGAAGCCTCGTCCGTGTACCGAAGGCTTGTTTCAATCTTTTTGAAGACTCTGTATTTCAGTTCAAAGAAGATTGGCTCGACTCCCCTCGATAGTAGGTGTTTCAAATGTTTTGGTTGTATAAAAGGAGAATGTAATGTATGGAATGACTATCTCATCAGCGTTCATTTTATATTTGAGTCATGTTGTAAGCCCACACGGCAACTATTGTAATAGAGTCTTGTAAATG
Organism: Iris pallida; assembly: GCA_029216955.1. Lineage (NCBI taxonomy): Eukaryota > Viridiplantae > Streptophyta > Magnoliopsida > Asparagales > Iridaceae > Iris > Iris pallida. The sequence goes on from JANAVB010043419.1 coordinate 18,626,920, forward strand.
ATGTTCATTATCAATGAAGTAAATTTTTTCTGTTTTAAATGTGTTGTTCAATTTCTCTGCGTACTCTATTAGATGTTGTGTTTCGGATAACCTTGTGAATAGCCTTGTGCGAGCGCAACTTAGGCTCACACGACATCACGCCTGGAAGACGACTATCGATTCTTCGAAATCGGGACATGACAAATTAAGCTCTGAGCGAGACCGATGCCTATAAGCCCTACTTGCCTACTAATTAGAATAATGTTACATGGTGACACTATATATTAAAGTAGAACATTTAACAAAATTCAATCAATAGACTATATGACATAAAGGTCCTTCTTTCTTTGTTATATCAATATATTATTACTAATTACCCTCCAATTTGTATACTGGTCCTTTATCAACCTTCAACACTCATAGAAGGCCAACCTAATCTCCACCAATCACATTGAATTGTGTCCATATTTACAGCAATATAGTATCTTACGCACCCCGCCAAGAATTAGGACAGACACAAGCAAGCCACCCAAGTAACCCTAGAAAAGCATTTCTTCTTATAGTTATTATAATACAGTAATTACATAGGGAGGGATTGGTATAGCTTATCTTTTTTAGATGCACTCTATAAAACGCATTTGGTAAAAGCTACTCCAAATTATTTTTGCGAAGTTGCAGCTTTTCAGAGCATTGGGGAGGTTCCTTCAAGATTTGCTTCAACTTATCACGTGTTTTTAACAAAAGCATCCCTCTAGTTGTTTTTTTTTTTAATTCCATGTCTTATGCTTACCTTTTTTAGTACTACATGTCCAGTTTGTTAATTTTCAACAATTTCAGCATTGAAAAGCAGGTTTTTTAACTTTTTCCTAGACATGTTATTGCTTTTTTACAACAGTTTGCATCTTGTTACCAAACAGGTTTGATCAACAGCTTACGACAGCATCTTATTACGTCAAACAGTAGGAGATGTAACATGAGAAGTGCAATAGCAGGAATATTGTAGAAACATAAAATACTTAAATAGATGGTTGGCAAGACAAAAACAGACCATCTTGTATTTCAGAAGGAGAATAAGATTGTATAACAATTGGACAGAAGCATTTCAATGAACGGAGAAACAGGTTGCTATATTGATGCACGAGAAGGTGGAGAATAAAATTCTTGGATGCAAGGCGGTACAAAATTTACAAATTTTACATGTTGGTTGGACTTGGATACAAACAAATAGAAAAGGGTCCATTCACTGAAGCACCACTGTCAACAAATAAGATACAAGGATTGCCTCTAAGGCTGTCAATGTTAACTGTTAACCCGATTATGTGATCCGAAATAGCTCCATATACAACAACATGAAATCATAACCTGACCTGAATCTGATTAGATCGAAAAAGACTTCAACTCACACCAGAATCTGAACCCAATTAGACTATAGGGTTCAAGTCTGGATATTACATAATTCCAACCTGAACTCTACATATTGAAGCCCTAATTGCTTACTAACCAGAATAATGTTACACGGTTACACGCACTATAAAATAGAACATTCAATAAAATTCCAATCAATAGATAACAGAAAGGTTCTTCTTTATTATTAATATATTAGTATTTAGTACTAATTGCCCTCTATTTTTCTATATGGTGGTCCTCTATCGACCTTCAACCCCCGTAGAGAGCCAACATAATCTACACCAACAATATGGATTTGCTTCCATATTTACAGCAATGGTGCATTTACGCACCCTAGTAACCCAAAAAAAAAACATTTTCTTCTTAGATATAATACAGTAGTTACTTAGGGTATGTTTGGTACATCTAACTTATCTTTTCTAAGACGCACCACATAAATGTGTCTGGTAAAAGCTACTACTAATTATTTATTATTTTCAAAAACTAGCTTCTTTTGAAAGCATTGGGAGGTTCCTTTCAGAAGTTGCTTTAGCTTGTCATGCAAGGTTCTAAACGGCGGTAGGCGGGTGCGCAGCGGAGAGAGTCCGCCTACCGCCTAGGCGCCGTCTAGACGGCCGATACATTTTTTACTATTTTACTGCTATTTTTTTTTTTGCATAATATGCATATTTTAAGGGTGTTCCATAAATAACTAAGTTGTAGAACGAAGATTTATATAGTTTTAGTTTGTAAAAGTGAAACATAGGCCCATAATGGTTACAAAACCTTTTTTGGCCAAAATATCTTGTTAGGTAGTGCTCCGCCTAGGCGCTCGCTTACGCCGCCTCACCTCCGCCTAGGCCGCCTAATCCACCATCTACCAAAAAGCGGTGCGGAGAGAGACCGCCTAGGCGGCCGCCATTTAGGACACTGTTGTCATGACAGTGAAAAGCAGGGGGGTTTTACCAAACGCACATTGATTTTGACAATAGCTTTCAGGATGTAGCAACCTACCACAGCAACTTACAAAAGCAGCTTAAGAGAGAAACTTTTGATAAGCTTCAGCAAAGCCTAAGCCAGGCCAACCTAACAGAATTATGCCCGTATCTACAGAAGCATGATATAAACAAACAAAAAATCACTATACACATACTCTTCGACTATAAAGGAAACAAATTTACCGATCCGGAGCGGCAGACGTAGACGTTGTCGGTGAGCTGAGTGATCTTGTCGGAAGCGCGGTTCGCGACGTACATGCCTAAGACAAAAAAATTACGTAAGAAACATCGAAACTGCTAATTAAGCACGGATTGAACAATGACGGGTCGGATCGAACCGGTGCTGGTCCTGGAGTCGGCGCCGAGGACGACACCGCCGTCGTAGGTGACGCCGATGATGGTGGTCCCCATCGAGTGCGGAGCGTTCAGGTCCATATTGTCCATGGAGCCGAGGAATTCGAAGAAGAAGAAACCCTAACCCTAATTTTGGTTCAGTGGCAGAAATTTGGGAGATCGGGACTTTTTGTTGAGAGAAACCCACCTTCCCCTTCTCCAAGAAAGACTGATGTGATGGATGGTCACGTGACGGATTTCGTTTGGACCCGTTTGTATATTGGGTTTGGCTTGACAATGAAGTCCATCCGAAACGATATGAGCACACGATTTTAGTAAATCGTGTGCAGAGAGACACGATTTAATTAAATTCGTATGTACTGAATTAAAAAAATAAAAAAGAAAAATTTTGACTGGCATTTTACTTTTTTTTTTAGGCTTAAATGTACTTTGCTACCCTCAACTATTCTGCTTTTTCAACTTGATACCCTAAACTTTTTTTTGTAACAAGTTGATACCCAAAAAAAATTTGGGACGAAAATACCCCTGCTCAAATATTAAAATTACTCCCCTCCCCCCAACCCCCTCTCCCCCACTCCGGCTATCCTCTCCCTCCCGCTCCGCCTCCCCTCCGGCCAACCCCCCACCCCCACCGCTACAGCAGCAGCAGCCGTCATTATTTCTGCTATCATTTTTTTTAAATTTCAGTTTTATATTTTAGATGCTCTTTCTGCAATTTGTTGGATGTCTCTGATGATCTTCTACAATTTGTGATTTGGATGTCACTGATGCTGCAGAGTTTGTCTTAGCCTCGATGTTGGTGCCGGCCATGGCCGAGGCCTAGTGACGGTGCTATCAACCAACAGTCTGGTGTTCGTGTCAGACTTTTCGTCAAACAACTACAAGGCAGCAGATGGTCGCAATTAAGCTCTTCAAAAACTTCCCATGGAGATGGAAACCTCCTCCTCTCTTCCTTCTCTGCTATCTCCACCAAACTCCGCACGCACGCACCCCGCCCACCTTCGCCCACCTCTGCCAAAGCGGGCCCCTCCACTCCGCCGTGGCCTTCCTCCCCTCCCTCGACCCCGCCTCCGTGGACCCCACCGCCTACCTCCACCTCATACGCCTCGTCGTCACCTCCAACTCCCCCAGCTTCGGCCGCTCGATCCACCGCCACCTTACATCCGACGACCGTCGGCCCATCCGATGGCGCCGGAAGCGGGAGGGGGTTTGGCCGGACGTGGGAGAGGGGGGTGGCCGGAGGGGAGGCGGAGCGGGAGGGTGGGGTGGCCGGAGTGGGGGAGGAGGGAGAGGGGAGAAGGGAAGAGGGAAGGGATAAGGACATTTTGGGATTTTTGAGAAAATTAGGTATCAAGTTGAAAAAAAATAATAGTTGAGGTATCAACTTGTTACAAAAAAAAGTTTAGGGTATCAAGTTGAAAAAGCGGAATAGTTGAGTGTAGCAAAGTGCAATTAAGCCTTTTTTTTTATCATATTTACCCCACACAAGTACAATATATAAGGTACCCTCCACTTTTGACGGAAACCGTCCGCAATTCATGGTCAATCCTTTTAACCAATTTTTTTGACCAAAATATTCCCGTCTTCTTTCCCGTGTTCCCCTATTTTCCGTGGTTGCCCCCCTCCCCGCCGCCGGCTTTTGCTCCCCCCTCCTCTCTCCTCCCCATCACCACCACCGCCGTCACCAGCACCATCACCACCATCATCACCACCACCTTCACGCCGCCCTCTGCGACCCCCTCCGCACACCCCCGCCCCCTCCGCGCCACCGTCCGTGCAGCCCCCTCCGCCCCCCCCCCCCCCCCCCCTCCCCCTCCACGCTACCGTCCGCGTAGCCCCCTCCACCCCCCTCCCGATGTTGTCGTCGCTGTTGCTGCTACGGGGGCGGCGGTGGGGGTAGGGCTCCGGTGGCGCGGAGGGAGGGGGGGGACAGAGGGGGTCGCAGAGGGCGGCGTGAAGGTGGTGGTGATGATGGTGGTGGTGGTGGTGGTGATGATGGTGGTGATGGTGCTGGTGATGGTAGTGGTGGTGATGGGGAGGAGAGAGGAGGGGGGAGCGGAGGCACGCCGACGGCGGGGAGGAGGGCAGCCACAGAAAATAGGGAGACGCGGGAAAGAAGACGGAGGTATTTTGGTCAAAAAAATTGGTCAAAGGGGTTGATTGTGAGTTGGGAACGATTTCCGTCAAAAGTGGGAGGTATCTTACATTATTGTAATTGTGTGGGGTGCACCGTAAATATGGTAAAAAAAAGTGGGATGTCAGTCAAAATTTCTCAACAAAAAAATAAATTAAAATTAAAATTTTTAAAAAATTTAAAGAAAAAAAGTCCATCAAGGTCTGGTTTGCGATTATTGCTGCTTTTAGAAAAGCAGCAGCAGAAGCTGCTAGCTTGACAGCAGTCAATTTTGATAATGTTATTATAAAATTGAACTGATTTTTCAGTAATAAAGAAAAATAAAGAAAGTAAATAACTGCTGTTACAAGACAAATTGGAAAAGAAAAAAAAAAGGTTAGCTAACAAACTGAATCATCATTTGGTTAATTACAGTTTCCTGGACAGCCATTCCACCTGCAATTGCAAAGTATTTGCACAAAAGCCTTAGTCGTAGATTTCACTTATCAATAATGGAAGTCTCAAGTTTCTGAAATACATGCAATTTAGTATATAACAACTAGAGCTGTCAAGTGGGCCGGACCGGACCGGGCCGGCTCAAAATTTGGGTGGTTCGGGACTCTTGGGTCCATGAACTGTAACGGGCCGGACTAAGGGTAAAAAATTTCGACCTAATCTTGCACGTAACCCACGATACGGTGGACTTTGGGTCGGGTCAGACCTTGTCGTGCCGGATCTTGATTGACACGTGACGACTTAAATGGCCGGTGGGAATACGAGGTTGCATCTGAAGCCCGTGGTCGTAGAGTAAGAAAATAACTAGTGTTTAAAGGATATGGATTAATATGTAGTTCTGCTCTCTGGTTGAAGAGGAGAAATTTGACTTCACACGTCCCAACAGGAACAAAAACTCAACTTTTAACCAAAACACCAAACTCTGATAGCTTAATAGCTTATTTCAAATACCATCGCGTAAGCTCAGACCCCACAGTATCCCAAGTCCTAAGGTTTCAAATAAACACAATTTATAGTGAATTTCAAATCGAAAATTTTTACACGCAGGATAAAATTTGTCCTATTTACAAAAAAATGGGACAGAGTTTGAAAAAATTATGAAAAAGGGGACAGGACGCCATTAGTGATGTCGTCCCGAAAAAAAATCAAAACCCATTCCAAAACGACATCACTGATGGCGTCCCATGTGGCCGCCCACCACCGGACGCCATCAGCAATATCACATCCAGTGGGTTGTCGCCATCAGTTTTGTACATCAATTAACCAACTGTTTTGCTCAACCCAAAATCAAGAGCCTTCTTAACGAGGAATGTTGTTTGTTTCTTTTGTGATCGATATCAGGGAACTGCATATCAATCTCTGTCAACTAAGTCGAAAAAGAAAAAGTAGAATCAAGTACTTTTTTTTTACAAGGACCGATGAGCTGTAATTTGTAAGTGCAGTTAATTGATGGCAACAATATAGATGGCGCACCATCCTACTGGGTGCGACATTGCTAATGGCGCACGGTGGTGGGGGGCCACATGGGGCGCCATCAGCGATGTCGTCTTGGGGTGGATTTCGATTTTTTTTTCCGGGCAACATCACTAATGGCGTCCTGTCCCTTCTTTTATAATTTTTCCAAACTCGTCCCTTTTTTCGTAAATAAGACAAATTCCATTCCCTTGTGTAAAATTTTCCGATTTCAAATAAGCATAAACACCCTAAGTACTTCATTCTTATATATTTGGGTGGGTCGGACCGGACTTCGGGCCTGGCTGGACTTATCTTATGGGCCAATATACGTGACCCGACACAACCCAATATATGGGGCCGGGCCAGACTTCGGCCAGCACATGGGCCAATTTTTGGACCGGGCTCGTGCTAGACTGGGCCGGCCTGGCCCAATTGACAGGTCTAGTAACAACTAACAAAAAAAATCTGAGTTGACTCCGCAACTGAACAATTCTTGTACTGCAATTTCACCAGGTACTAACATTCTATCTTTACATTCTCCAAGAAATAAAGGAACGAACCAGATCTTAGAAGAAAATAAATTCCTGCAAAACTTTATGATATGAGCAATAATGACAAACTAACTACTTTTAGCTGAAAATGAACAAATAATGCTTCAATGTTCTATTATGATGCATCTAGCCATCAAAGTTAACCTTGAAGATGAAAAGCTATTCCAGATAAGGATTTAATGAAAACCAGGTCCATAATGGCAAAAGAATGCAGGTTACTAGCACCAGGCAAGCATTTCTCAGGGGAAAAATTACAAAAAAAAAATAAAAATAAATAAATGATAAACAACTTCCTGATAACTCATCACAACCACTCAAGGAAACTTCAAAAAGCGACGACAAACGTCATACACAAGCTGGCATGCGTCCGTCAAAGAAAGTAGCAACACAATCTCAATTATAGTACAAATCTAATCACAAAATCAAGTTACAGATTTGAGCCTGTGATCAAACCATCATAACTTGCACAAAGAAAATGTCTATTCAGTGTTCAATATTTCAGTGTCAGAGCATCTAAAACTCGATAACCAACAAGCAAGGGTACACTATAAATCCATTTCCAACAATGTACACACATTCATCTCCAATCAGAGACATCATATCAACACAATTTTCAGTAAGCTCAATCCTGCACACGAAAAACATTGCAACAAAGGTATTTATAGTACCGCGAAGTTTTTAACATCAAGTTCAATATCCTCCATACACAACAAGATTCAACAACAAACTACATATCGAGTTGATAGTTCAACGACAAACACATTCCAACAGTCACAAGACGGACAAAGTTCTACAGCAGTTCAGACAAAGGCAGCCAAACACTAAAGCTAATTCCATAACTAGGCGGTTAGGGTTTTTCTTTTTCAGTTCACAAGCAACCGGGAAGCCGCAGCCTGCTCCTGCTGCTGCTGGTAGTTGAGGGGCCTCCTGAAGAGCATGATGTGCAGCTCCGGGCGATGGATCGCGTAGTGAACCCACCCCCTGCTCTGCTGAACCCCGATCGCACGCCACTCATTCTACATTGAAAAGGAATATGTGTAGCGCTTGTCAATCGCTGAACAGCTCTAGATGATATTCCATTAAAACATCTAAAACAAAGGGATAATAACATAGGAGTAAACATCAATTAGAGTTATTTGTATTTACCTCCCCAATTATTAATCATAACTCTACTTCCCCCCCCAAATTTATTTTAATTAGTATTACCCCCCCCAATCTTCGGATAAAGTGCAAATAAACCCTCCTTAGATTTTCGTTTTTGCATTTGAAGACCCTTTTTTTTAAAAAAAATTCATATTCTCATTTTTGTTCAGTTTGTACCCATGTCGTTAACAGCCGTTAAAATACGTCTAAAAATACGATTTTACCCCTCCCCCCACGCTCTCCCCCCCTCTCTCTCCGGTGGCGGGGGCTTGTCAAGCGGGGTCGACCAGAGGAGAGGGGAGGGTAGCCGGCCAGCAAAGGGAGGAGGGGGCGGGTCGAGCTAGGGGTGAGCATTCGGTTAATTCGGTTCAAATCGAACCGAAAACTGAATTGAACCGAAAATTGAATAAGCAAAACTGAAACCGAACCGAATTGGCCCATAACTGAATCAAACTGAACCGAATTAAATCGGTTCGATTTTCGGTTTATTCAATTTTTTGGTTTATTTGCACTTTTTTGTTAATATATATATAGTACTTAAATATACCTAAATTTATTTAGTATATATCTGTAGTGTATATATATTGTATATATATATCTGTAGTGTATATATATAAACTAAATTTTCTTATTCGATTTTAGGTTTTGGACCAAAACCGAAACCGAATAAGAAAATTTAGTATTTTCAAAACCGAAATCGAATCGAATCTTTTTTAAACCGAATCGAATCTCGGTTCGGTTCGATTTTTTCTTATTCGGTCCACCTCGACCCCCCCTCCTCCCTCCGGTGGCCGGCCCCCTCGACCCCCGCCCCCTCCTCCCTCCGCTGGCCAGCCCCCCCAATCCCCCTCCTCCCTCCGCTGGCCGGCCATGCTCGACCTAGGGTTGAGCATTATTCGGTTTTTGACCGAAAATCGAACCGAATCGAATAAAAGATTCGGTTCGATTTAAAAAAAAATGGTTCGGTTTTGGTTTCGAAAATACTAAATTTTTTTATTCGAATGCGGTTTCGGTCCAAAACCGAAAACCGAATATATATATATATATATATATATATATATATATATATATATATATATATATATATATATGTAGAAGCATGGAATTTCACAACCAGAAAACCCACGCGCCAAGTGGATGGCTCTCCGAGTTCCGAGCAATGAACTCACATTAAATGGATGAACCAGACGCCTCGACTTCAGCCAAACGGTTATTTAAAAGCACTCGAGAAGCGAAACAGCCGCATAATTAAAGACGTGTCGGATGCGCCGGCTGGACAGCGCATCACACCCCCAAACATCAAGCGCCTTCAACAGATGCGCCCTGTACCAAGCGCATCACAGGGGATGCGCCCCCATACGTCCCCATACGCTTAGTGGAACGTCAACCGACGCGCCCACTCAGCTGTCCATCGAATGTCACAAACATTAAATGCTGGACTGACAGAGTTGGCAGCACGCCTTCCCAAGTCTGGATGGTGGACAGCTTTTGCAGAAAACGAAGCGTCCACAACGTCAGCATCATCATGACTTTGCCCCGACGGCTACTGCCACGTGGCCACCCAACCAGCCGCATGCGCCTCAAAAGCCATGCGCCTCAGATCCTTCACTGATCCCTAAAAGACAGAAGAAGAGTTTCCAGTTCAAGCTTTGCATGCGCCTCAAAAGCCATGCGCCCCAGACTGATCTCTGATCCCGAAAGACAGAAGGAAAGTCGCTTGCATGCGCCTCAAAAGCCATGCGCCCAGAACCGCTCGTGACTCCTAAAGGTCACGAGCCAAAGTCTCATCATGCGCCCAATCCAAGGCGCATCCCACCAAATCATCCCCCCCATCAGATCCGAGATCTCCGAGCCATGAGTCGACGACACGTGTCCTTTGACTCAACTCATCCAAGATTTCAGCAACAGAAAGATCTTCTCCTCTGCTACGTGCCGGCTCACAACAGCAGCATGAAGAATTCAACCCCTCGAGTAGGGCGTATCATCCATGCGCCTCCATCAGCAGTCTCCACGTGGCGTCCCCACGTACCGGCGCATCCTACATATGCGCGCATGAGCAGTCAACCTGCCCAGCTATAAATAGAGGATTCATTTCCTTCTTCCACACACAGACCTACACATACAGACAATACAGGCAGATATCACCAGAGAGGCAGATACAGACACTCAACGTCTTCCTCCTCTCAGCAAGCTCCAGCACCCAGAGCAATCTACACCTTCAGAGAACCGATAACCGTCGTCAGCCCGTCAACGGAGTCAACGCATTACCACTCGCTCCATTGGCACTTAGGACCCAGATTAAACAAAAGTGTACTCCTAGGACTACATCTAAGTCCTATATTGTAACACTGTTCTGTTTGTATTAAGATTTGCAATCAAACGATTTTAATGGCAAACAATATACTAAATAAATTTAGGTATATTTAAGTACTATATATATTAACAAAAATGTGCAAATAAACAAAAAATGAATAAACCGAATAAACCGAAAATCGAACCGATTTAATTCGGTTCGGTTTGTTTCGGTTATGGGCCAATTCTGTTTGGTTTCAGTTTTGCTTATTCGATTTTCGGTTCATTCGGTTTTCGGTTCGGTTTGAACCGAATTAACCGAATGCTCACCCCTAGCTCGATCCGCCCCCTCCTCCCTCCGCTGGCCGGCCACCCTCCCCTCTCCTATGGTCGGCCCCGCTTGACATGCTCCCACCACCGGAGAGAGGGGGGAGGGGTAAAATCTTATTTTTAGACGTATTTTAACGATTTTTAACGGCAGGGGTGCAAACTGAACAAAAATTAAAATGTTGGATTTTTTTTTAAACAAAAAGTCTTCAAATGCAAAAACAAAAAAATCTAAAGAGGGTTTGTTTGCACTTTACATAGGATTGGGGGGGGGGTTACACTAATTAAAATAAAATTGGAGGGGAATTAGAAATATGATTAGCAATTGGGGGATAAATACAAATAACTCCATCAATTAACATTGTATTTCTATAATTCACTCAAATAATCTCACAATTCCATTCAAATAATAAGCTAGGGCACACGAAAAATCAATGTCATGACAGAGTCGCATACTGTCAGACAAATATAGGACACGACTCAAATACACTAAGCCACATCAAAATACATGATTTTTGTGTCACCGTACCTTCATTGTGTCATGTCTCAATTGTGTCCATAAGACTTATTATAATAAATAACAAAAGCCAACTTATTATAATAAGTTAGGGCACACTAGAAATCAGTTTAGTGTCAGTGCCACATACTGTTATAGACACATCAAACACCAAAATAATCAAGGACATGTCAATATACATGATGTCTATGTTAACGTTCATTGTATCGTGTCTTAATTGTGTCCTTACAACTTATTATAATAAATCAGAGAAATCGTCATAGCATGGTTCTTCCCTCCAATTTTTTCTTTTTCTTTTTCTTTTTTAAAACCAAAGCCCGTGAACTCACCCAGCCGGCTTTGGTCCGGGGACCGTGGACAAACACCACCCATCCACCCCCGTTGGGACTCGATCTTGAGACCTCCCCCCAACATGCCAACGGTCTTACCGCTAGACCGCGTGCCATTGGCTCTTCCCTCCAGTTTGAATATGTGAGAGTCCATCGAGGGTCTGCTTGGATTGAGGGAAAAAAATAAGCAGAGTTAAGTGGGGTTAAATGAGGGGGAGTCAATGTTGTTAAACTCGCGCGATAGATCGTGGGATCTTACGATCCTACGCGTTTTATACGGAGCTTCGAGGCAGATTGGTGGCCGGCGCGGTCATCGGCCGGCGCGGCGATGAAACGCGTGGGATCTTACGATCCGTGTTACGATCCCACGAGTTTGTGACTTATAATTCATGTATGACATTTTTATATTAAGGTTATTTTAATTTTTAAGGTTATTTTTTCTTATTTATGTTATATAAATAATATATAATATATATTAAATATAATTTTGTCTTTCTGGTGGGATCTTACGATCCGTGTTACGATCCCACGAGTTACGATCGTTCACCCTTCGAACGATCCTTGGTAGTATCTCGAGTTTGACAACCTTGGGGGGAGTAGAGTCAATACATAGAACCTTGTTTGGATTGGAGGGAGAGGTAAGTGGACTCTTGCTTGGAATGGAAGTTTTGAGTGAGAGGATGATTAACAAAAATATGATAGTTACCAAAATAATCTTATTACATATATCATAAAATTAAATTTGATTGCAATTTTAATTAGAACTTGTCAAAATATCTTCACAAATTAGGAAGCTACGGATTAACATGTTGAAAACAAGAAAGAATGGAGAGAAAAAAATCATAACATGTTATAAAACAAATAAGGAGTATTAATGACTTTTTAAACAAAACCCCTCAATCCCTCTCGTTAACTCTCCGATTTGGAGAGATAAAAAATGAGCAAAAGAGGGTGAAACAAACCCTAATTTATCCTCTATAACCCTCCCTCATAAACCCCCACCCTCAAACCAAAAATCGTTTTATTTTTCCCTCACTTTAACTCTCTTAACCCTCAATCCAAGCAGACCCTGAAAGTGGCTTAAAACTGCCACTTTCATTGCAACTGACAGTTGGTATAGGCAGTTTCAGTGTCCGGATATCTCTTGCAACTCCATTGTAAGTGGTTGTAATATGACATTTCATTGCAACTAAAAATGTTATTTCTTTATTTTTCAGTTGCAGGAGAAATGAATTACAACTTTATTACAAGTTGCTATGCTCTTTACTTTTTTAATTCTCACTTACACTTTCATGTTGTCATCCAAACAAAATGGTTTGAAACTCATCACTTGCAGGGGAAAAAAAAAAACTATGTATCCAAACATATTTTGGAAATACATTCACTTTCATTGCAAGTGCACTGCATTACAACATGTTGAAAGTGACATTTCACACTTTCGATGAGTGTCGAACTCGAGTGACCCTTGTGGTTACAGGGAAGAGAAATAAGACAATGGCTGGGTGGCGGAAGATCAGTGGATCGAGCCAAGGGGGCATATTATTCCTTCCATTATAAAAATGGTGGGAGTTGGGGACAATGAGCCCAAAATGCATGCAATGTAACGTGCACGAAGTCCTGTGTGTAACAACGGACATCTCAAAAAATAAAAACACAGCCCCTAATCCAAGTTAAAACATCATTTGATACAATAATACAAGTTAACTCTAATATTGATAGGGAACCGCAAGTTACCAAATTAATTCCCCACTTATTCCAAGGAAACCCTACAATCAAGGGATTCTATTGAAAAAAATATTTCAAGAAAATACCAAATAAATTACTATCGCCCTTCCCTGACACAATTTTGATTCCACATTTCTATTCCATCAATCAATAACTAAAAACCAAGAAAACCCCCTAGAATCATGAATAATAATAATAATAATAATAATAAATCCACATACGAAGAAAATATCAGAAAAGAAGACATCTTTATTGCAATCGAGAAAACCCTAGAGCAAGGGAAATCACCTCGGAGAGGAGGCGATTCTTCGGGAGCATCTTCGCCACTTCCGGGGGAAGAACAACATGCCTACAAAAACACAAAAAAAATCAGAAAAAAAAGGAACCAACTTTTCACATTTCAAATTATTAGGGTTATGGTTTCTTCAAAAGAAAATGGCGGAAGAAATAGAAAGAACGGTACCTATACTCGTAGACGTCGTCGAAGTACTTCTCGGAGTACTGGATCTGACCCATTTTGGAGCTCGATCGACCCTCTGCAGCGGATAAATTGACCTAAATTTTGTGGGGAAGAGGCAAATCTCCAGACCCTCGAGAGAGAGAGAGAGAGAGAGAGAGAGGAGATGATTTGTTGGGGCTTTTTTAGAAGGTAAATTATAAGGGCACAGCACATTTTACTCAGGACTGTCCAAGTGTTAGTTTTTCATTATTTATAAGTTTTCCACTGAAAAAATTACTCAGCGCTATCCAAGTGGTAGGTATAAAAGATAATGAGGACTGCCAGGAATTGTGGCAGTCCTGAAAGTAATGAGGACTACCACAATTCCTGGCAGTCCTAGAAGTAATGATGACTGCCAGGAATTGTGGCAGTCCTGAAAGGGACATGCTCTACAATAGGACTGCCACAATTTTTGGCAGTCCTAGACATATTGAGGACTGCCAGAAATTGAGGCAGTCCTGAAAGATACTTGCTGTACAGCAAGTTCCTTTCAGGACTGCCACAATTTCTGGACAGTCCTAAAGTCGACATTCCCGAATGAAAAAAATATATTAGGGTTTATTTCAATCTTGATAATAGAGTGAAATATGCATTTTAGGATTTATTTTCATGCATTCATTGTGAGGAAAGAAGTATTTAACCTTTATTTTCATACATTTTAGGGTTTATTTAATTTTTTGGGTGCCATCGAAATTGGGAAAGAGAAGGAAACTGGGGTTTTGATGGAGATGGTGATGATGGAAACGGTGGAGAAGAAGAAGATGATGATGATGAGAAAAAAAATTAGGGTTTTGATGAAGATGTGAGAATGGAAATGGTGGAGAAGAAGAAGATGGATAGAAGAAGAAGAAAGCTAGGGTTTGTGAAGAGAGAGAGTGGAGAAGAAGAAAATGGACAGCCCCTGAATAGAAAATTTGGACAGCCCGAGTAAAAGTTCCTCAAAGCCTGGCTAGCCCTAATCCTGGCTAGCCCCGAGTAAAAAAGGCTGTGCCCTTATAAATAGCCTTTTAGAATGTGATTGGAATTTGAGGGCTTTTATGGAATTTGTAAGGGGAGAGGAGATGCTTCTTTTCTTCTGTTTGAATTTTGAATATTAGAAATTAAAGAAAAAGTGCGGGTTTTTTTTTTTCGTTTTTTTGTTGGTTTTTTTTTTTTTCTTTTTTTTGGGGGGGTTGGGGGGGGGGGGGGGGGGGCGGGCGGGCGGGGAGGTTTTGGGGGTGATTACAGCGGAATTTTTTAAATTTTAAATTGGGACATAATTTTTTGACCAATAATATTGCTAGTGTTCGGTCCTGATTGGTCGGACCAAATTTGCTGACGTTACTCTCCTTCTGCTAACATAGGCAATAAAGTTCGGACCAATCAGGTCCGGACACCTGTCACGCGGTTTACACCGTGGTCTGTAAGACTGTGTTGTATTTTGACCATACTTATTTTTTTAAATGTTGATTAAGAATCGTCTCCTTAAAAGTTATCTTCCATGCTTGACTTGCAATAGTGGTCGACCGATTTTCTAAAGTTGACAACATAAAAGACTTTTTGATAATGACTTTCAAAAAATAACTTTTTGATAATAACCACACAATTGCTTTTAAAAAATAAATATTTAACTTCTAACTTTGTATCCTTAACTATTTAAGTTTTTTAATTTGATATCCTAAACTTTAGTTTCATACCAATAACTTCCAAGTCATACCCTCCGTTAATCATAAATTAATTTTTCTATTTCAACAAAAATAGATAATATTTTTTGACCAAATTATTCCTAGGATATCAAGTTAAAATTTAGCCTTAAGAAAAACTGTCAAACTTAAACCGATTTTCTAAAGGAAAAAATTATGAAATGCCCAAAAATTGCAAAAGTTTTATATAAAACCTACCGCAAAATAACATTTCATCGCGTGCCCATAATTAGCTATGAATATATAAAGCGGGTTCTAAATGACATTTTTGTCCTTCTAATTTATTAAAAACACCTCCGAACCCTACTCTTCAAAAAAAACGTTTCGATTCTTCCTCTTCTTCCATACGCCGCTCAGTTTCGAATCTAGATTTTTTTTTCCTCCAAAATCTTCAAACCTTTCTCTCCATTCACAATCTTCACACCATGTCGGCATCACCGGCAGCATCAACAGTTAGAGAAGATATACCAGTTGTGGAGAAAATGAAGACAGTTGCAGAAAATCCAAAAGAGAATGACGGAAAACCACGGAAACGGATAACTAAGAAAGTTGCACATAAGAAAAAGGGAAACGATGCTAAGCAACAAGAAGTGCAAAAAGAAGGCATAACTTTAAGTTATGTTCATGATTCTGTATAAAAATATGGAGGATGACATTCTCCGTATTAAAACGCATGAGAATATTCATTTTCCGTGTTAAATTATACGGAGAATGTCATTCTCCGCGTAATTTAAATTAAGAATGTCATTCTCCGTATTAAATTACACGAAGAATAGTCATTCAAGTGTTTTAAGGCATGAGAATGATTATTCTCCGTTTCATTCATTCTCCGTATTAGATTACACGGATAATGACATTCTCCGTTTTAATTACACGGAGAATGGCATCCTCCGTGTTAAAACGCATGAGAATGTTTATTATCCGTGTTAAATTACATGGAGAAAACCATTCTCCGTGTAATATAGCACAGAGGATGTCATTCTCCGTGTTAAATTACATGGAGAATGACATCCTCTGTGTTAAATTACAGGGAGAATGGCATTCTCATGCGTTAAAATGCATGAGAATGACCATTATCCGTGTTAAATTGCACGGAGGATGTCATTCTCCGTGTTAAATTACACGGATAATGGAATTCTATGTGTTAAAACGTATGAGAATGACTATTCTCCGTGTATAAAAATGGAGAATATCATTCTCCGTGTTAAATTACACGGAGAATGCCATTCTTCGTGTATAAAAACACGGAGAATGTCATTCTCCGTGTATAAAAACACAAAGAATGTCATTCTCCTTGTTAAATTACACGGATAATGATATTCTCCGTGTTAAAACGCATAAGAATGACTATTCTCCATATAATTTAACACGGAGAATGTCATTCTCTGTGTTAAATTACACGGAGAATGGTCATTCCCAGTGTTAAAATGCATAAGAATGACCATTCTCTATTTTAAATTACACGTTTAATGGCATTCTCCGTGTATAAAATCGGAGAATATCATTCTCCGTGTTAAATTACACGAAAAATGCCATTCTCCGTGTATAAAAATACGGAGAATGTCATTCTCCTTGTTAAATTACACGGATAATGATATTCTCAGTGTTAAAACGCATAAGAATGACTATTCTCCGTATAATTTAAAACGGATGTCATTCTCCGTTTTAAATTACACGAAGAATGGTCATTCCAGTGTTAAAATGCATGAGAATGACCATTCTCCATTTTAAATTACACGTTTAATGGCATTCTCCGTGTATAAAAACACGGATAATGGCATTCTCCATGTGTGAGAGGTGGTGGGACTTTGCATTTTTCTTAATGACTGTCTTTGAACAACTCTTAATTGCCACCTTCTTTATTGGTGGAAGTTGAGGAGTTTGTGGCATGGCATCCACTTGTAATAAACCTATTAAATGAGATTCATTATGCTGACTATTAGGTTCATCTGCATTTATTGGCCAATATGGCCTATAAAAAGGGGTTTCTTGAGGAGCAAACTCCATCATCTTCATAGCATTCCTATTATGTACGACCCTGACTTAGCTTTAAGAGGACCCTGGCCTAGCATCAGTTGGCTGTTGGCTGTGGATCTCTTCGTTCAAAGTAGTTATGTCCTTGTAGAAGAACACGTAGTAGTGAATCTCGAGATGCATTGTAACACCTTGTTCGAACCTGAACAACATCTTGGCAGTCCTCGTGCTTTGTCGAAAAGTTGGGGGTCATGCTATGCCCTTTTCAGTAACGGTCTAGCAGCCTGTTATGCTTGAAGAGCCATAGGTTGTGCTCTGTCCTGTATTTGCCATTAAAATCGTTTGATTACAAATTTCAATACAAACAAAACAGTGTTACAATATAGGACTTAGATGTAGTCCTTGGAGTACACTTTTGTTTATCTGGGTCCCTTGTGCCAATGGAGCGAGTGGTAATGCGTTGACTCCGTTGACGAGCTGACGACGGTTATCGATTCTCTGAAGGATTGGATTGCTCTGGGTGATGGAGCTTGCTGAGAGGAGGAAGACGTTGAGTGTCTGTATCTGTCTCTCTGGTGGTCTGTAAGTTCTTCGTCTGTTCGTTGTGTGTTCTGTGCCTGGGTGAGAAGGAAATGATCCCTCTCTTTATAGCTGGGCAGGTTGGCTGCTCATGTACGCATATGTAGGATGTGCCGGTACGTGGGGACGCCACATGGAGATTGCTGATGGAGGCGCATGGACGATGCGCCCTGATCGAGGGGGTTGACTTCTTCATGTTGTTGTTGTGAACCGGCACGTAGCAAAGAAGAAGATCTTTCTGTTACTGAGTTCTTGGGTGAGTTGAGTCAAAGGACACGTGTCATCGACTCATGGCTCGGAGATCTCGGATTTGATGGGGGAATGATCTGGTGGGATGCGCCTAGGATTGGGCGCATGAGGATCGTAACCTTTAGGAGTCACGAACCGTTCTGGGCGCATGGCTTTTGAGGCGCATGCAGAGCTTTAATGGCAACTTTCCTTCTGTCTTTTTAGGATCAGAGAGCAGTCTGGGGCGCACGGCTTTTAAGGCGCATGCAGAGCTTCAAATGGAGACTTTCCTTCTGTCTTTAGGGATCAGTGAAAAGTCTGAGGCGCATGGCTTTTGAGGCGTATGCAGAGCTTCAAATGGAGACTTTCCTTCTGTCTTTAGGGATCAGTGAAAAGTCTGAGGCGCATGGCTTTTGAGGCGCATGCGGATGGTTGGGTGGCCACGTGGCAGTAGCCGTCGAAGTAAAGTCATGATGATGCTGACGTTGCCGACGCTTCATTTTCTGAAAAAGCTGTCAATTGTTCAGACTTTGGGAGGTGTGCTCCCAACTCTGTCAGTTCAGCATTTAATATTTCTGACATTCGATGGACAGCTGAGGGGGCGCGTCGATTGACGTTCCACTGGGTATGGGGACTCATGGGGGCGCATCCTCTGTGATGCACTTGGTATTGGAGGGCGCGTCTGTGTGATGCGCCTGATGTTGAAGGGCGCATCTGTGTAATGCGCGGGCTCGCCGGCGCATCCGCTTCGTGACACGTTTTTTAATGCAGCGACTGTTACGTTCTTCGAGTGCTTTAAATAGCCGTTTTGATTTGGCTGAATTCGAAGCGTCCGGTTCATCCATTAAATGCAAGTTCATTGCACGGAATTCGGAGAGCCATCCACCTGGCGCGTGGGTTTGATCTGCCCGGCCTATAAATAGTAGCATGGAGAGGAGGTTTGCTTCTCGTTCTCTCACGTACTTCTAAAATGAACTTGGGTACTCGAGTGCATTCTGTTGACGAAGTGCTCCCGAGGGTGAAGATGAGACGCCATGTCGTCATTGATGCACTTGAAGGTGACTGTTACATCCAAAAGACGGAGTCGAGGGCTTCTGAGGCAGGCGGAAGGTGCCTGTTGCATCCAAAGATAGGGATGCTCGGGCCTCGTTACCGTTATTCCGGAAGAGCCGTAGATCGGGATGGCTGTGCTATGCTCTTTCTTCCTTCAAAGTGGGCGTTGCCCACTCTGGTGGGTTTGGAAGCTGCTACTTTAGCCGCGGTTTCGATCACGGTCTTCCTTGGCCTTTGGAGGCTCTTTCGAAGCCTCCCCTGGCCACAGATTTGCGGTGCTCTTCTCTT
The DNA here is from genome assembly GCA_029216955.1 of Iris pallida. NCBI lineage: Eukaryota > Viridiplantae > Streptophyta > Magnoliopsida > Asparagales > Iridaceae > Iris > Iris pallida. Next base: position 18,646,407 of record JANAVB010043419.1, read on the forward strand.
CCTTGGTTCCAGCCAAAGGGTTAAATGCTTCATTAGTCGAAGCACTTATCAGGTGAGCCTGGCTGGAAGAGCGGCACATAACTGGGCTGCTGAAGGGATGCACATAACTGGGGATGCACATAACTGAGCTGCTGAAAGGATGTGCCCTGCTGGATGCGCATGGAGGGATGCGCCTGGTTGAAGGCACATGGTATATGCTACGCCTAGCTGGAGGCGCATGGTGGCTGCTGCGCTTGTCTTGAGGCACATAGTGGCGGCTGGCTGTAGACTTAGGATCTTTTCTTTGTAGAAATTCTCCTTTGTACAACCTTTTCTAGACATGTAATAGACTTTTATGTATAAATAAAAAGTCCTCTTTCAAATGTCTATATTTGTTGATTCTGCTGTGAAGTACTTTGTCTGAGCTATTGTGCATGTAGTATCTGGCGCATGGGCTTTCTGTTTGTGAAATTCCATGCTTCTATAAGACCCCCTTCAAAGTTTTCAAAACTTTTGAATAAGTTTTGGAATACTTTGAATAAGAAGCATGGAGATCAAGGCACATGACTGTTAGGGCGCATGCCTGTTCGGGCGCATGCTCCTCTCAGTTACTGCATATGATGATGCCTCGGTAACCGAAAAGATTAATGATGATCTTTTAGTTTTATTTGCTATTATCTCTTCACATGACCCGAGGCGACGGCTGAGATCACTCGTCATCAGTTCACGCGTGCGACCAAGCCCTATAAACAGGTGAGAGATGGAGAGAGAGAGAGTTCTTCTTCTCTGAGCCTTTGCTTTCTTTAGAGTCCTTCTTCAAAACCCTAACTTTTTCTCTTTGAGAGAATGGCTCCCAAGGCTCCTCGCGGCGGTGCTGGCAAGGGAAAGGAGCCGGCGGATTTTGCCGACGAGGATGCTCCTATCACCCTCGCGACTCCAGCCGACGTTCGTCCCGCGGTGACAGGTGGGTGTCGTCTTCCACCACTGCTACCGACGCGTATGGACTTCTGTCCTGATGATACGCCGAGGTTTTATCCCGCCGACGTGCATAGGTTTAGGCCTTTATTATGCATCGAGGTTTAATTGCTGACGCGCATGGGTTTTATACCCTGATGATGCGCCGAAGCCTTCGCTGACGCGCATGGGCTTACGCCCTGATGATGCGTCGAAGCTCCAATGCTGACGCGCATGGGCTTACACCCTGATGATGCGCCGAAGCTCCAATGCTGATGCGCATGGGTTCATACCCTGATGATGCGCTGAAGCTGAAGCGCATGGGTTTACACCCTGATGATGCGCCAGGCTGCTTGACACCTTTTGTCTTTTTGCCTGACTTCTACTTCTGTTGTGTCAGTGTCGATGACGATCCCTTTGCTGAATGAGGTCCTCCTGGATGCTTCACTTTGTCAAATGGGAGTTGATTTTGATGAGGCGGTGATCAACCCTGCGAAGGATGCTATCTTACAAAACCAACCTCGTGAGAGAATGCTGCAAATCCAGAACCAGTTGCCGATTTTCCTCCAGAGTATAATGGAGAGTGGTAAACTGAAATCTGCTGAATCTGAGGATGTGACCTTCTTAAAACCTGCCTTCTTGTTCGGCGACCGACTAGTCTCTTCTGAAGCGAAGATACTGAAGATCAGAGAAGACTGGTTCTTTTCTGCAAAAGGCATGGTTTTGTACATACGGCAAGTTGACCGCCAGTTGCCGCTGACGGCCTTTTATCGTTTGGCTTCGAAGAGAAGGATGCGTTGGGAACTTACTCCTTCTCAAGGAGGGGCCCTGGGATGTACCCTTTTGATTGATGCTACCTCGAACCAGAGAGATACCTTGGCCGCTTCGCGAGCCGGTTCCTCATTTAGTTGCCGAACCTTGTGTCCCGGGAGCCTCTACAGTGAAGTCCCAAGCGACACGTTTCCCTTCAGTGCTCCGACTTTTGTAAATCGGATGCTGACATCGAAGGTCATGTATCCAAAAGGGGGCTTTAGAGTCGAAGGTTGGTGTCACTACATCCCGAGGCGGGACGAGCTGACCATTTGGGTGCTTTCAAAGTTCAAAGCTGAGCTTAAGGAGATTGGGCTGACGGCCGCCATTCGGGCCACGCAGGCCGGCGTGGATCTCAATAAGCCTATGTTCCTTGTACTCTTGGAATTATTCAACGCCCAGACCGGCAGTTTTTTTACTCCGGTGGGGGAGTTGGGGTTGGCTCTCCATGAGATGTACGAAGTGTCCAAGCTTCCTTGGGGCTCGGAACCGTACGAGGAATATTTCCTGTCGAATGAAGAGATCCAGGTTCTGGAAGATAAGGACCCGGAGATGATGGCTGTTTTCAAAGAGGTGACGAGCCATCATTATCTGATGCACCGGAGGGACAAGGTCAAGACCCAGCCTCATGTGACTGCTTGGAGGGATTATGTCTTCAAGCAGGATTTGGCGGATTCTTCGAGGATCCGGTTTACGACTCCGCAAGGACTGAAGCCCGCGGAAGTGACTTCTGAAATAAGCCGGCTGGACGAGAGGACCCCTCGTTCCAATGAGAGTGGCGAGAATGCGTATAGCTGCTTCTGGCACTATGCGCACCGGATGTCGTCAAAGGCGGTGTTGACGGCCTACTTGATGATATGGCTCTGGGATTGCGTGTTTGCAGGTGGATCCGGTGCCGTAGAGAGGGTACATCGAAACCTCATTTTGCCTGCCGTGAAGTTGGCCTTTAGACGACCTTTAGCTCTCCTCCCCGCGATGGTGTGTAACCTGTTGCGGGGTTTGAGGTCCTTTGCTGACGATGTGATCCACGGAAAAGGTAACAACGACAACTTTACCCGGGCCGAGCTGCCCTTCCATTATCTTATGGGATGGCTGATTTTGTATCATCCGAACGTGATGAGTCCCGGTCCGGAGGAGGATCATGTTGAAGGAGATGCCTTCATACGCCGCTTCTACAAGAGGAAGTGGTTATACACTGGCGTTTCCGTTTGCAGGAGGGTTTTGTCCTACCTTCAGGGGTGGGAGATTGTCAAGGTTGGCCCCATCTTCAAAGATTTTGAGGCCGATCAAGATTTGGTTGACTCTGGCGAAGATGCGATTACATTGCCGAAATGGGATTTCCGTTGGTTGTAAAGCATTCGGCCTTCTCACTTGGTCTACCGCAACCAAAATAGATGTTATCTGGAGCCATATTTGCCCGGCCGATTTGCTCGCCAGTTTGGTTATACCCAACTAATGTTGCGGAATCCCAGTAGCAGTCTGGGATTCATCGGTAGTTTGCTGGATGGAGCTCGGGGCTGGCAATATTATAATACCGGGTGTACTGGTGTTCAGTTTACGGCGCCCGTTCGCAACCCTCGGCCACAGATCCTGTATTCGGCCGCCAAGCTATATTGCACTATGAATACTGCGTCTCCTGGTTATGACAGGGAGACTAGTTTCATCATTGGAACTCAGCTGGAGGCCACGGCGAATATGTTGATGGCAGCCCGATCATATCGTCCACCAGAATTGGCGGGATATCGGGCTGCTGCTGTAGCACCAGTGAGAGATCCGTCTGTTGGGAAGAGGCGGGCCGACACAGAAGCTGGTTCTTCTGTACCAAAAAGGCCGAGAAAGACGTCGACTCCAAAGGCTACAGGAGTGCCACTTGTAACGCCAGCGGGATTAGTTCCTGCTGAGGTAAGGAGTCCTCCGAAATTCTGGTTAATCTTGTCATTTTGATGACTTATGCTTTTCTTTCCGTAGGGATCGTCGAAGAAGAAGACCCGTGTTTTAAAACCGGGTGTTAGTAAACCGAAGGAGGTGGCAAGCTCTTCTGATGAGCGCATTCCTCCGATGATAATGTCTCCCGTGGAGGAGAATCTCGAAGATGTTCCTGCGGAGGTTTTAGTATCTCTTGTCGAGGTTGTAACAACTTCCGGGAAGGTACAATCTGCCTTGGAGGCCTTGGACGTTGAGGGTCCTACGGACTCAAGGCATCCTGATGATGAAGTGGATTGGAGTTCGTCACCTTCCGATGACGTCCCTCAAGAGCTGCAAGAGTCTGTTGCGGGGGCAACAGAGGTAGTTGGAACAGAAGAGAGGGTTGATTCCCCTCCTTGTCATGATGAGGGGAGGTCAGCTGTATCATTGCCGAGCCCTACCCCAGTCTCACCCGTGGAAGTTGAGGTGGCTACCGATCAGGAGGTAGCGACAGATCCTGTCCCTACAGAGGGACTTGAGAAGGATGAGACTCATCCGCCAATCCTGTCTCCCGGGGCGGGCCAGGAGATGAGTGTTGATCTCCCCGTTCTGCCAGGGGAGGTACTGGCCGCTGATAGGACGTTGGGGGCAGAAGAGGTGGCTGTTGACGTCGGTGGTTCTTCCGAACTTGAGAAGGGTAAGGGCGTGGAACCCTCCATTGCTCCTTCTACTTGGGGTACTATCTCGACGCCTGTGCCGGCTTCCTCTGTTCCTTCGGCTCCTCGGGCTAGTAGCCCAGCCCCTATTGATGAAGAGCCTATTGATGCTGAGGTTCCAGCCTCGCGGGTTGAGGTTGGCGGATCTTCTTCCGGTCCGCTAACTACAGTAGCTCCTCCAACTCCTGTTATGACGCCGCAGGTGCTGGCGGATGCAGATGAATATGTGAAATTCATCGTTGAGGGAGTGTATAAAATGCTGCAGAGGGCTGTATCTGCGGTGATGGATGCCAACGGGAGCTTTGCGACGGCAAGAACTCTGGCAATGCCTTTTATCGAACTGATCCGCGTTCACCAAGGCCACGACCATATGGCCGAGATCTTGGAGGCTTCGGTGATCGAGTTGGACCAGCGGCTCGCGGAACTTCAGCGCATCCAGCGAAATGACCTTTCCGTCTTGATAGATACGGAGAAGGAGAAGCTGATCGCTGAGATTGAGTCTTCCTACCAGGCCACCGTGAGTGTCTGGGAGCGCGAGGTGGCTGAGACTGAGGCTGCGGTAGAGCAGTTGTCTCAGTCCATGAAGGAGACAATAGAAATGCGAGCTGCGTTGGACGCTAATATCGCAGAGATCAACGCCCAGATGCGCTGCCTTGAGGACCAACGGGCCCAACTCCAGTTAGATGCCGAACGTGTCCACGCTGAATACGTAGCATTCAAGAAGGAGGAAGCCACTTTCACTCAGCGGACTCTTGCCCTGGCTCGGCAGCGACAACAGCTTGATGAGAAGCATGAGAATGATACTTCCGCTGAGGCTGTTGAATTGATGCGTCAAGAAGCTGAGCGTCGAGTCCTGGCGACTGTGGAGACTCATGCAGCAGACTTGAGGCGTCGTATTGAAGAGCTTTCGGCCAACCCTGGGGATGTTTAGGGGTCGTAGTCTCTTCTCTTTTTTTTTTGCAGCTCTTGCTGGAGGATAGTGTAGTTCTGTACTCTTTTTTTTTTTAGAAAATAAAGAAGTACGCAACTTTTTTGTGGTGTGTTCATTTTTGTTATCATGAACTTGATGATTTGTGTGAACCTATTATCTTTTGCGCACCTTGGCTTTTAGGTACAGATAATAAGTTTGAAGGAACCAATATGTTTGCTCAGAGGTAATGTGGACATGGCAATCATTGGGGTTCAAATGATAGAATCTTCCTACTCAGAGGTATTATGGACGTGGTAGGAATGATCCTGGGGGATACGCTGAACAACTCAGAGGTGATGTGGACGTGGAAGTTCTGCGATCAATGTACGACAACACAGGGGTTGTTTGTACGAGATGTTTACTCAGAGGTAATGTAGACGTGGTAAACATGAAGGATAGCGTAGGTTTACGAAGTGTAAGATTCCGCTTTGTAGGGTGTAGAAGGACAACTCAGAGGTGATGTGGACGTGGTTGTCTTTCTACTGGAGGATGCTACGGAACAGCTGGGTTCCGGCAGCGTATGGTTTTGTTGGAAGGGAATTGTCTGTGAATCCTGATGATTGGGTCCATAGATCCCTTTGTGGAAGCACATATCTGAAAGATGTCAAGAGTAGTACTTCTTCAGGAACTTGCCGTTGATGGGCATCATGAACAAGTCTCCATTGGATTTGGCGAGGCGGTAAGCACCGTTTGAGTATACCGTCTCAATGATGAAAGGTCCTTCCCACTTGGGCTCGAACTTTCCTGGTGTCTTGTGAGTTAACACCATCGGCCTCCTGACTACCAGAACCAGGTCGCCAACTTGAAAAGTTCTTAGTTTGACCTTCTTGTTGAAAGCCTGTGATATACGGGCTTGGTAGAGTTCGATGCGTTGTTGAGCCAGGAGATGCTTCTCGTCGATTGCCTCCAGTTCCCGCAGACGACGACATTGATTGTCCTCTTCTGTGAGTTTGTTTGTGATTGCTACGCAGAGTGAGGGTATCTGGATCTCGAGAGGCAGTACCGCTTCACTCCCGAAGACCAGGGAGAATGGTGTGTTGTCTGTTGGGGTTCGTACCGTTGTGCGGTAGGCCCAAAGACATTCGCCAAGCTTTTCGTCCCAATCGCGTTTGTTGGATGACACGACCTTTTTGAGCAGCCTAACGATAGTTTTGTTGAACGCCTCGGCCAATCCGTTTGCTGCCGGATTGTAGGCGGTTGAGGCCACGTTTTGGATACGATTCTTGTCACAGAACCTGCTGAAAATATGGCTGATGAACTGAGGACCATTGTCATGGATGATCCGCCGGGGTACTCTGAAGCGGTAGATGACATGGTGTTTGATGAAGCTGACCACCCTGGAGCTCTTTACTTCCGCCAATGGGACTGCTTCTGCCCACTTGGAGAAGTAATCGGTAATAGCCAGGATGAAGCGGTGCCCCCTTGATGAAGGAGGGGTGATCGGTCCTACAATGTCCATGCCCCAGGCTTCGAAGGACCAGGAGGCGACTGTAGGATGTAGTGGTTCTGACGGCGTATGAATGAAGTCTGCGTGAAGTTGGCACGCATGGCACTTCTTAGCATAGTCGACAGCATCAGCGGCCATGGTTGGCCAGTAGTAGCCCATGCGCCGCAGTCGATCCTGCAACTTAGGACCAGGTTGATGAGCTCCGCAAGTTCCGTCATGAGCTTCTCGAAGAGCTTCGGTCGCCTCTTCGTTGGACAGGCATCGAAGGAGAAGCCCATCGTAGGAGCGTCGATACAGCATTTTAGTGGCTGTATCATAATAGAATCGAAGAGAACGTCTCCTGACTGAGACGGCTTCCTTCGGGTCCTCTGGAAGAATTTCGTAGACGGCGAACGGGAACCTCCAATCTCGGACGTTAACACCAGTACTTGTCGGCATGGCGTGGGCCACCCGTAAGCATAGGTTGTTTCTAGGACAAACCAAGTCTCGGCCGACTACCGTGACGTAGTGTTGAGTCCCAAGGGGTGCTGCTAATGAGGCCGCGAGGCCAGCCAGAGCATCAGCCTCTAGGTTTTGTAGACGAGGTACGTGTTCGATGAAGAACTCGGTGAAGGTTGAAATGATGTTCAATACAACTTCATGGTAAGGGATCAGATCTTCATGGTGAACCTCGTATTGCCCTCGGATCTGGTTTACGACGAGTTTCGAGTCGCCGTAGGCTTCCAGATATTTTACCCCCAGCTGTTGTGCCAGCTGGAGTCCCATAATGAGCGCGTTGTACTCGGCCACGTTATTGGAACACGGCTTCGAAAGGGAGTAAGCACGCTGGATGACCAGCTGATCGGGGGAGACTAAGACTACCCCCACTCCTGCGACGATCTGGGCTTTGGGGCCTGTTCTTGAAGCGCCATCGAAAAATATCCGCCAAACGGAGCTCCCTTCAGTGACATTTGATTCTTGGACCTCATCCGGGATGTCTTCATAGAGTCTTGAGGACTCCGGGATGGGGTGTGCAGCTAGAAAGTCGGTCAGGGCTTGACCCTTAACGGCTTTTTGTGGCACAAACACCATATTGTATGGTGTTAGCAGGATCGCCCATGTAGCTAGCCGGGAGTTTAATGACCCTGGCTTCGTCATGAGGACTCTGAGTGGATTGACTCGGGAGATGACATGAATTGTCTGGCCCGAGACGTAATGGCGAGTCTTCTAGATGGCAAACACCAAGGCCAAGCACTCCTTTTCAACGGGGTTGTACCGGTGTTCGGCCCCGATGAGCGTTCGACTGAGGTAGTAGATTGCTTGTTCGTAGCCTGCATCGCTGTTTTGAGCCAGCAGAGCGCCAAGGGAATGATCCATGGCACGGACGTAGAGGAGAAATGGTTTGCCGGCGACAGGTGCTACCAGGACTGGCGGGCTTGTCAAGTAAGCCTTGATGTCGTCGAAAGCCTTTTGGCACTCCTCTGTCCAGACGTAAGAGACTCCCTTCTTCATGAGCTGAGTAAAGGGTTGACATTTACCGGAAAGGTTTGCTATGAACCTCCGAATGTATGCCAGACGTCCCTGTAAGCCCCGAAGTTCTCGAAGATTCTTCGGAGGGTCCATGTTGAGGATGGCTTTGGTCTTCTCGGGATCAACATGAATGCCTTTCGCCGTGATGACAAAGTCCAAGAATTTTCCGCTCGAAACCCCCAGAAAGGATTTAGCGGGGTTCATTTTGAGTTGATGTGCCCGCATGAGATCGAAGACTGTCTTCAGGTCCTGTAGGTGATCTCCTTTGAGGTGGCTCTTGACTGCGATGTCGTCAACATAGCATTTGACTGTCTTGTGAAGATGTTGACGGAAGATGGTGCTCATAGCTCGTTGGTATGTCGCACCGGCGTTCTTCAAGCCGAAAGGCATCACTGTGTAGCAGAAAACACCCTTTGGAGTCCTGAATGACGTGTGTTTCGCATCATCGGGGAACATCTTGATTTGATTGTAGCCTGAATACCCGTCCATAAAAGACATGCGTTCGAAGCCACATGTGTTGTCGATCATCACGTCAGTGATTGGAAGCGGGAATTCGTCCTTCGGGCAAGCAGAGTTGAGATCCCTGAAGTCGATACAGACTCGTATCTTCCTATTCTTTTTTGTGACAGGTACGACGTTGGCTACCCAATCCGGGTGTTGTTCCTCACGGATGAAGCCGCTGGTCAAGAGCTTGTCCACCTCTTGATCGATGGCATTCATGATGTCCGGCCAGAAGCGTCGCTGTTGTTGTTTAATAGGCTTGGCATCGGGTAAGATGTTCAACCTATGCATTGCGATCTGTGGATCGAGTCCCGGCATGTCTTCGTAGCTCCAGGCGAAGACGTCGATATACTCCTTAGCCAGTTGGATTAAAGACTCTCGATCTTCTCCTTCTAGGCTTTTGCTGATGAAGATGGGTTTGGAAGAAGACCCGTCCCCAAGGTTGATCTGCTCGACTTCGTCTTCGGCGGGAGGTTCACGTAACTCGAAACGAGACTCCCATTGTTCTCCTAGGCGTTGAGCCCAGGGTTCATCTTCGAAGGGTTCCGGCACTTGGTCTTCGCCATCATCTTTTTGAGGTTGTGCTGATGTCATATTAGCTGACAGCACTTTCCTGAAGACTGATCCGATACTGGTATCGGAATCCCAAGTCGATGCTTCGGACGAGTGGGAATGTTCTACGTCTTCTGCGTCTGAACTCTCTGGAGTTGATGGTGGCGTGACATAGCCTACCTCCCGTCGAGTCCGATTGTAATAGTCCTGCGGCTTTCCTTTAGGTGTTGGAAGCCGAAGAGGGAGACGTCGACCCTTGCCGTAGTTTAGGCCTTTGTTGCTTTTCAGGTCGTAGCCCATCTTTTGGATGATGTGCTTTGTCGTATCCGTGTACTGATAGACTTGTATTCTGCCGGTATCAGGTTCTGGCTCGAGTGGCGGGAGGTCTTGATGACGCTCGACTTTGCCAAAGATGATGGATCCTTCGTCTCGACTTCGTGGAGGGACTATGTAACAGACTCCTTGAGACGGGACTACTCGATTTATATGATGGACGGTCGTTATTTGTGTTTGTAACGACCGTAGAGCGTTATCTAATGTATACATGGCATTCCAATGTGGAAGGCAAGAATAATTAAAAGACACTCTATTATTGATGAAATACGAGATTTTATCCCGTGGGATTACATTGTCTAAGGAGGGTGCATCTACATCAGCAGAGATATATTCGCCAAGCTCCTCATCTGTAAGTACTGGGGTTGGATCAGAAGATTCCACCATAGCTTTGATCTTAGGGTCTGAGAGGGTTATGAGAGCCCTCTCTGGCATCTTGGATGACTGCGGCGGCTTGCCCTTAAGACGCACCTTCAGAGGTGCCTCAATTGCGCCTCCAGTGATTGGTGCCTTCCCCTGTAATTTTGCCACCAGGGGAGCCGATGTTTGAGGCGGCTTTCCCTTGAGGCGTATCTTCAGGGGAGCTTCAGGAGTTGGTGCTTTTCCTGGTAGCTTGATGCTCATTAGAGGCACCTTCTGGGGCAGTTTGTCCTTGAGTCGGATCTTCAAAGGGGCATCGAGAGTCATCTCAGGCTCCATGTCCGGCTCAGCTGCCGTCTCTGCCTCGTCATCAGCATCATTGGCTTCCTCCTCGTCAATTGACTTGTACAAGTCGGAATCGGTGAAGTAGGCTTCAATCCCTTTGAAAGGATCGATGTCTGCGAACTCCGTCCGGATGACGCCGTTGGTGGATACATATTTCATGCATTGGTGGAGCGTGGAGGGCACCACCATGTACTCATGTAGCCATGGTCGACCGAGCAGGATGTTGTAGTTGACTTCGGCATCCACAACGTAGCAGGTCACCTCAGTTTTGAGGTTACCGATGTGACACTTCAGTCGAATTTTGCCCAGTGGCTCGCTTTTGCTAGCGTTGAAGCCACTGATGGTTGTGTTGGAGGGCGCCAGCCGATACATTGGGATCTCCAGTGTTGATAACAACGCCTTCGGAATGATGCTGAGAGAAGACCCCGGATCGATCTGAATCCGGTTCACCTTGACTGAACCGATATACCCTGTATAATACAGCGGCCGGTTATGTCGGTGGTGCTTGAGCAGCATGTCTTGTTGGGTGAAAGTTATGTTTGGGATAACTTCATCCGCACAACGACAGTACGCACAAGTAGTTGGGAGGTCTTCAGGCTGCTTGACCTGACTGAGAAAGGATTCGGCGTCCTTCAGAGCTTCACAGAGAGCTTCTCGGGAGTCTTTGGAAAGACGCAGGAGCTCGAACAAAGATAGGCGGGCAGAAGTACTGGCCAGTTGTGCCAGTATGTCGAAGTTGTGGGGCTTGGCTAGCCCCGAAGCATTCTCCTTTCGTAGAGGCCTGTCGAAACGAGCCTCCACCTGCTTCTGCTTATTGGCTGCTGAAGGCTTAGACGGGCCCTCTTCCTGGACAGCAGGGACGGTGCAAGGAGGTACCACCTCGGCGGCAGCTTCGCCGGGTTGGGCGTTCTGTTGTGCACGCGTCTGCACAGGGAGTGCCTCTTCCGTTGAAGAAGAGATCATGCGGCAAGACTTGATCTTCCTGCCTTTGGATTTGGAGGTAGGACGTACCTCCGGTTGAGTCACCTCGGAGACGAGGTCGGGGTGGACCCATAGGACCTCTCCGCGAGATGTGGTGAGTGGGATGAGTCCACTCACATTGTCACGGGTAGGTGGTAAGTTAACCACCTCCATTGTCGCCTTAGGGATGGGGACGACGCCATCTTGTGTGGTAGTTGGCGACAAGGTGCCGAACTGGAGTGACACCACATTGGCTGACACCGTTTTCTCTTCGTAGTCGACGGAGATTACATCTCGGGTTGTCCACTTTCCCAACTTCATCGGGCCGCTTTGGGTCCGGTAGCTTGATCTTGTCACCCTGCTTTAGTATTTCAAAAAGTTGCAGAGTATCTTCGTCGTTGAACGAATAAACCTCCTTGGGCCTTGGTACAAGTGGAGGCTTCTGAGTAAGCGCAGATGCGCCTTTCGAGGCATTAACAGTCAACGCCTGCTTCTCCTTTGTCTCACGTCCGGGGTTGTTGGCCGCAGACCTTTTCCCCTTGTCATCAAAGGCAGAGAAGCTGACCCCCAGAAGACGTGCATTGGCCGTCTTCTTTTCTGCGGCTTCTGCTTCGATGATCAGGAAGCTCCAGTCGAGGGGAGGAGTAGAGTTGAGCCAGAGCTTGACTGCAGGCAGCATGTTCATGCTGCAAGAGGAGAGGAGTGCATGTTCCGGCATGCCTGGAGGTAGTCTGAAGCAGGCCTGTCGGAAGCGTTCGATGAACACCCGAACCGTTTCCTTCTCCTTCTGGCGAATCTCTATGAGGGACGCCATTGTCATGTCCTTCCCGCCGTCGTAGAAGCGGTCGAGGAAGAGGCGCGTCAAGTCATCGAAGGATGACATGGAATTGTCGGGGAGGCTGCAGTACCAGTCATACGCCACTCCCTTCAATGCTCCGACAAATATGCTAGTGAGGAGCGCGTCCTCCTTCGGGAGATGTCCCGTTTGGGACTGGAAGTACGTCAGGTAGCGACGCGGAGAGTCCTTTCCGTCGTACGGCGTCAGTGTTTATGGTTTATACTTTGGAGGATAAACCACCTTGTTCCACTCGAGGGGATAAGGCTGGGGAATGCCCATCTTCTGGCGCTCCTCTTGTCTGTTCTTGGACTCAAAGCGCTCCCACAAGTCCTTGATCATTTCGACCACATCCTCCGTGGAGCTGGGAGTCGGGGAAGGTGGTACCACCTGGAGTTGAGCGTTTGAGGGCTCAGACGTCCGGGGTACTTCTCGGCGATCTGTGTCTGAGGATACCCGTTGAAGGGGTACACTCGACTCCCCATTGGCCCCTGGGTCGGGACCGGTCGAAGGTGTTCGGGTCAAGGCCGACCGTATTTTAAATACCGCCTGAGTCAGTGTTTGCATAGAAGCAGAGAGGGTTTTGAGTCCTCCCTCTAATGTGTCTATGCGCTGGACGATGTCCTGCAGCGGCGCATCAGACTCGGAATCACCCCCAGCCATGTATACTGTCATGACACGACCGGGAGTGGATGGATTGGTTGAGGCTTCGCTCTCGGCCTCACTCTCATGTAGGGGAGTCGCCTCTCCTGGAGTTTCATCTTGACCACCCCCAGCCACGTTCTGGAGGTCATTCTCGACGAGCGCATCTGCAAGGGCTTGATTACCCTCGGCTTCGTCTTGAGGGGCCTCTCCGTCTCCGGAACTACCCCCAGCTGTGTTCTAGGGGACATCCTCATTTTGAGGGGCTTCTGGGAGGCTGACTTCGCCTCGAGGATGAAGATTCGCCGCAGCTGTGCTTTGGACATCTTCGTTTTCGGAAGGAGGCTCAACAAGGGTCTGGCTACCCCCAGCTTCCTCCAAGAACTTCTTCCTCGACCGAGTGCCTTCGAACACTCCGGAGGACGAGATAGCTGCCTTGGTTTTCCTCGGCTGGCTTTTGGATGAGGACGAGGAATTGCCAGTCGTCTTCCGGACTGACGAGGAGTTGGAGATCACGTTGTATGAAGCAACCCTTGGCTCCTCTTCTGTTGACACCTTCATCCCAAGGCGATGTCGGAGGGGTGTCGATGATTGCAGCTGCTGGAAGACTGACTGCCTCGGTGGTACTACCGCCTTGCAACAGCAGTTGATGGTGACCACCGCACAAGTATGCCCCGTGAGAGGCGCATCGTGCTTGTTGGTCGACTCTCCTGACCGACGCTTGTGAGTGATCACGTTACGCAGGTCGTTGGAGGAGAGTGCTACCTTCACACCCCCTTCAGGCGCATGGCAAGGCCAAACGCCGGAGTGGTCAGGTGAGTGCTGCGCCCCCTGATCTAATACCAAACAGGCATCCCGATCAGTAGTGGGGGAACCACAACATTTGAAGTGACTTGAACGGACCTCAGACGCACAAGCGGAGGCACGGGAGTTCAAGACCACTGAATTTGCCTCACTCGACTTGGTTGTGCACGCAGTAGATGCGCCCAAGTGAGATGAGGGCTTTGAAGGTCGGCTCATTTTTGGTACAGAAGCACCTAAGTCGACCTTGTACAGCTTGCCATCAGCAGCGCGCATGATTGTGAGCGCATGCTTTTGGCTTGTTGCTGGCATAGCACGTTTGTGGCACATGGCCCGTGCCGCCTTGGATTTCTTCGTACTAGCCCGCTGGGGCGCATAGTACTCAGCATCCAAATTCTTCTCGCCATTACAGCGAGTGAGTCTGTCAAAGACAGAGACCTTTTGTGGCGCATCAGAGGTGATGTACGGGGCATTGGCTGCGTCCTTGCTCCGTCGACGCATCTTCCTCGCCTGAGAGGGAGATGGCTGGGGAATGTGGTCAGCCGCACGCTTCCCCGAGAGATGCGCTGCATCAGCGGGCGCACCTTGGTTGCTGAGGATGTCAGCAGGAAGGAAAGGCTGGATTGGCGTATCCCCTTCGGTGGTAGTGCCCGAGGCGTCGACCTTGCGCACCCAGACTCGGCGGGTCTTCTTCGGCTTCGGCAGCCACTTCGAAGGACTCGCACTTCCTTCAGAAATGAACTTCTCGTACGCCTGTTGATTGAGGCGCACGACCAGCATTTTGTGGGAGGATCCCACCTTCACGTCGTCGGCTTGTGACACAATTTTCTCGGTGGAGGAGAAAGAGGTCCCCAGCAGAGTTGCCAGCTTATTTGCCATTAAAATCATTTGATTACAAATTTCAATACAAACAGAACAGTGTTACAATATAGGACTTAGATGTAGTCCTAAGAGTACACTTTTGTTTATCTGGGTCCCTTGTGCCAATGGAGCGAGTGGTAATGCGTTGACTCCGTTGACGAGCTGACGATGGTTATCGGTTCTCTGAAGGATTGGATTGCTCTGGGTGCTGGAGCTTGCTGAGAGGAGGAAGACGTTGAGTGTCTGTATCTGCCTCTCTGGTGGTCTGTAAGTTCTCCGTCTGTTCGTTGTGTGTTCTGTGCCTGGGTGAGAAGGAAATGATCCATCTCTTTATAGCTGGGCAGGTTGGCTGCTCATGCGCGTATATGTAGGATGCGCCGGTGCGTGGGGACGCCACGTGGAGATTGCTGATGGAGGCACATGGACGATGCGCCCTGATCGAGGGGGTTGACTTCTTCATGTTGCTGTTGTGAACCGGCACGTAGCAAAGAAGAAGATCTTTCTGTTGCTGAGATCTTGGGTGAGTTGAGTCAAAGGACACGTGTCGTCGACTCATGGCTCGGAGATCTCGGATTTGATGGGGGAATGATCTGGTGGGATACGCCTAGGATTGGGCGCATGAGGATCGTAACCTTTAGGAGTCACGAACCATTCTGGGCGCATGGCTTTTGAGGCGCATGCAGAGCTTTAATGGCGACTTTCCTTCTGTCTTTTTAGGATCAGAGAGCAGTCTGGGGCGCATGGCTTTTGAGGCGCATGCAGAGCTTCAAATGGAGACTTTTCTTCTGTCTTTAGGGATCAGTGAAAAGTCTGAGGCGCATGGCTTTTGAGGCGCATGCAGAGCTTCAAATGGAGACTTTTCTTCTGTCTTTAGGGATCAGTGAAAAGTCTGAGGCACATGGCTTTTGAGGCGCATGCGGATGGTTGGGTGGCCACGTGGCAGTAGCCGTCGGAGTAAAGTCATGATGATGCTGACGTTGCCGACGCTTCATTTTCTGAAAAAGCTGTCAACTGTTCAGACTTTGGGAGGTGTGCTGCCAACTCTGTCTGTTCAGCATTTAATGTTTCTGACATTCGATGGACAGCTGAGGGGGCGCGTCGATTGACGTTCCACTGGGTTTGGGGACTCATGGGGGCGCATCCTCTGTGATGTGCTTGGTATTGGAGGGCGCGTCTGTGTGATGCGCCTGATGTTGAAGGGCACGTCTGTGTGATGCGCGGGTTCGCCGGCGCATCCGCTTCGTGACACGTTCTTTAATGCAGCGACTGTTACGTTCTTCGAGTGCTTTAAGTAGCCGTTTTGATTTGGCTGAATTCGAAGCGTCCGGTTCATCCATTAAATGCAAGTTCATTGTACGAAATTCGGAGAGCCATCCATCTGGCGCGTGGGTTTGATCTGCCCGGCCTATAAATAGTGGCATGGAGAGGAGGTTTGCTTCTCGTTCTCTCACGTACTTCCAATATGAACTTGGGTACTTGAGTGCATTCTGTTGACGAAGTGCTTCCGAGGGTGAAGATGAGACGCCATGTCGTCATTGATGTACTTGAAGGTGACTGTTACATCCAAAAGACGGAGTCGAAGGCTTCTGAGGCAGGCGGAAGGTGCCTGTTGCATCCAAAGATAGGGATGCTCGGGCCTCGTTTCCGTTATTCCGGAAGAGCCGTAGATCGGGATGGCGGTGCTAGGCTCTTTCTTCCTTCAAAGTGGGCGTTGCCCACTCTGGTGGGTTTGGAAGCTGCTCCTTTAGCCGCGGTTTCGATCACGGTCTTCCTTGGCCTTTGGAGGCTCTTTCGAAGCCTCCCCTGGCCACAGATTTGCGGTGCTCTTCTCTTCCTTGGTTCCAGCCAGAGGGTTAAATGCTTCATTAGTCGAAGCACTTATCAGGTGAGCCTGGCTGGAAGAGCGGCACATAACTGGGCTGCTGAAGGGATGTACATAACTGGGGGTGCACATAACTGAGCTGCTAAAAGGATGCGCCCTGCTGGATGCGCATGGAGGGATGCGCCTGGTTGAAGGCACATGGTATCTGCTGTGCCTAGCTGGAGGCGCATGGTGGCTGCTGCGCTTGTCTTGAGGCGCATGGTGGCGGCTGGCTGTAGACTTAGGACCTTTCCTTTGTAGAAATTCTCCTTTGTACAACCTTTTCTAGACATGTAATAGACTTTTATATATAAATAAAAAGTCCTCTTTCAAATGTCTATATTTGTTGATTCTGCTGTGAAGTACTTTGTCTGAGCTCTGGCGTATGTAGTATCTGGCGCATGGGCTTTCTGTTTGTGAAATTCCATGCTTCTACATCCTGTGGAGGAATACGCTTCGATGGAGATCAATCTTCTAGTATGTGCACCAAGAAGAATAAGGGTTGCGCTTATGTGAAGATTAACCCCATTCTAGACTTCTTTAGGCCTTTCTGAATCTGTAATAGATCCTTTGTAGAAGAACAATATGAGTCTTTGTAATAGATCCTTTGTAGAAGAATAGTATGAGTCTTTCTGAATCTGTAATAGATCCTTTGTAGACATATTAATAAACGAACTTCTTTCTATACCTTCTGTTTGAATTTTATTTTTTTGTGTTTGTATCTTTTGTAACATCTGCGGTTCTATAATAAAATTACGGAGAATGATCATTCTCCGTGTAATAACGAAGAATGGCCATTCTCCGTCACTCTTTCACGGAGAATGGTCATTCTCCGTGTTAAATAACACGGAGAGTGTCCATTATGCAGTCAAAAAATGGAAACAGTAGACATAACAGACTTCAAAATAGCACCATTGATATCAAAAAGGTAAGAAATGTGTTAAAAAAAGAAAGAAATGTAGGAAATATATTCGAAAAATAAGCATTCTCCGTTTTGGATGACGGAGAATGGTCATTCTTCGTGTTAATACCATGGTACTTTCATAGGTGACACGGTAGGAAACTAGGTCTCCCTTGAAACAAAGATTAACTAAACAACTTGAATCCATTCCCCCCCGGATAACATAAAAATAGAAGAGATCACAAAACAGGACAACACATTTCTAATCATTCTCCGTCTAAAACTAACGGAGAGTGATTATTATCCGTCTAAACTAACTGAGAATGTCATTCTCCGTGTTAAATTACACGGAGAATAGTTATTCCAGTGTTTTAAGGCATGAGAATGACCATTCTCCGTTTCATTTAAACAGAGAATGACATTCTCCGTATTAAATTATACGGATAATGGCATTCTCATGCGTTAAAACGCATGAGAATGACCATACTCCATTTTAAATTACATGGAGGATGCCATTCTCTGTTTTAAATTATACGGAGAATGGTATTTGTCACGACCCGCACCCGCTTTTCGGGATGCAAGTGCGTGAGCAAGCTAGCTACGTATCGAGCGGACTCCAGTCCAACCCAAATACGTAAACGTTGTCTGGACTGTGGTATCATGGCTAATATGGTAATCTACAGTGTATCTCAATCCACAAGAATATGTAAGACAAGAATGAACAAGTATGGGTCGTGGTCTGCAGCCCACTAGCATATATATCCGATTAGACTCCAAGAATAATATGAGTCTATAAAGTTAAGCTGATAAGCAGGATACATCATAAAAGCACGAGAAAGATAGTAAATCAATAACACTAACAAAATATCTATATCATGCAGATGAAGTCAATTACCACATGCTCAGCAAACTAACTCCGTGCAATCAACTACCTGAAGAGATCATCAGGTCCTCAGAGGACTAGCAAGATACATAAAACATGCCTACTAATATGACAGTAAATAACATGTATGGAGGATAAGAACACTGCAAGAAGAACATCTAAGGACGACGAGTCGTGTGGAAATATAATACTAGACTTGGCTAACTATCAATCATAACTCCTATAGCTTGTAGTACAATACAAGATACTCCCAATCTATAGTGTTTCAATTGACATACAAAGCAAGATACTCTCAGTCAAGATTAGCCAATTCTAGTATCGATCTCCTCTCCTAAAGGATACAAGGTCAAGTAGACTCCAATAAATCGTAGTACAATGCAAGATACTCCCAATTTATAGTGTCGCAAGTCAAGCCAACCAATCAATCAATATATGCTATAGGTCGTAGTACAATGCAAGATACTCCCAATCTATAGTATGTCTCAACTGTAGTATAATGCAAGATACTCCCAGTCAAGAATGGTCAAGTCAAGAACAAGATATAGAAACTGACAACTCAATCATGAGACAATGTAACATGAAACGACCAATAATCAAGCAATGTCGAATATCCTATACGTGCACGTAATCTAGAACAAGTAAAACAATCAAGGACAAACCAATCACAATATGGAAATCATGTGACAATATGAAAAGGAATATAATAAAGAAAGAGAAAAACAATGTAAATACTGTATATGTTCGACAATGTATACTTGCCTGAGGGTTGCACGGAAAACCAACAATATATCGCCAATCAACAAGTCAGAAAGTCAAAGTCTCACAACTGTCTCCGAAAGCTGAAATAGACATTACCAACATTTTCAGAATAGTCAAATTAGCTAGAATTGTCTGTCTTTAAGTCCAATTATGGACACAGAGGCAAAACGGTCATTTCGGACCAAAACGATGTCCACCGTTGGACCCGCTTTACACAGAAAAGCGTGCCAGAGTCAATGATCTCTAAAGTCTTCAAACTACATGTCTATATATTCAATTTTTCGATACAAACTCAACCGTATGTCCAAAGTTGGATTCCGACGGGTCGTGCACAAAATCGTCCGTTGAGTCGGATCGTGGAGTCCGTAAAACGGTGATTCGGTCAACTGTCTCAAAATCGGACCAAACTTGGCATATAGGACCAAAAAAATGATACGGTCCTGTTGGTGCAAGTTTCGTCTCGATCTGACGAACATGCACAAGGTAATTGAAAATTTTACAAAGAGGCCGATGCCGATACGGTGAATTTCGACGGATACACATCAAATTCGTCGCGCACATGCAACCAATTTGAATTCCGTCAAAGCCCACACGTCCACGAAGCCGATACACACCTTTCAATGCTTTTGGTTCGCGACCACGTCGTCCGGATTGGCGGGACGCACGTCGTATCGAAGGTTTTCAAAATTTCTAAATTGTTTTTATATAGATAAATTCTCGATTTTGAAAACTGTTTTCTCTGCATATAATTAATGAAATTCAAAAATATGAAATAGGTTACGAAGTCCTATATGTTGTCAACAAATGTCTTTAAATAGGTTTTTGAAATCGGGTATGGTTCAGAAGAAAATTGGGTGCAAAGTATGGCATTTAGTCTGTCCTAAAACTGTTTAAGAACGATTTTTCTTCCAAGTTCGTGTCGATTTTGTGAATCGACGGATCAACCCCGTTGGAATCTATTCATTAGAATATCTAGAGGGCCATATGGGGGTTTCTATAGAAACTTACGAAATCAAAAATAATGGAGAATACGTGAAGTAATTCGATCAAGAAGTGGGTACCTCAACTGCTTCAAACAAAGTTGCTCTGTTTTTGTCTGCTGCTATTGCGCTCGATCTGGCGGCTGCTACGGCGGTGTTCAGGTGATGGCGCGACGGTTTAGGCGGTTGGGAAAGGTCAACTGGGTATGATGAGGTCGTAGGGTGGTCGAGGAGACAGTTGTTTGGTTTCGATCAGTTCGCTTTGGGAAGGATCGATTGATTATATATCAATTTTCTTCCTAGTTTTAATCTGATTTTTAATCAGATCTAAACTCGATTTTAGACTAGATTAGGTGTAATCTAGTAGAGAATAGGATCAGGGTTTAAGCACAAAAGATTTGGAGAGGTTTGATGAAGATTTGATTGGATTTTCAAATCTCCAATCCCCCCCCACACTATTATCGGCTGGCTGTGTAGAGAGGGGGTCGGGTGGTGATGGGTACTGTTCACTAAACAGTACCCGATCCAATATGTTTTGTTTTGTTTTGTTTTATTTATTTCTTCTAGTATATACATATTTATATGCACACGTATATCTATATATTCTCATATATACTTATATAATAATCTCTATAAAAATCCAAATAAAACCTCAATACTATCTATTCCTAGTGTAGAGCCTATTTATATAAATATGAACATATATATAATAACATTTATTTGATAATAAAATAAATATAACCAATGATAGTAAATAATTTTGTTTAATAATAACAACAACAACATTAATAATAATAATAATCTCAATAACAACTGAAATTAAACCAATAGTAGATATAGTAGTTTTTGGTAAACTTATCAAACACACTCTTGATTTGACTCCAGAAAATCGTACAAATATTCTAAAACGCCAGTTAGTATTGATAATACCTATGTAAATATTAATCAACAAATATTTATAAAATATTTGTCAACCCCAAAAATAAATATGAATGTATATGCATCTACTTAAAATATGCCTACATGGGCATCTTTGAACACACCTGTAACGCCCATGGTTCGTATTACGTATTTTGGTATACGTGTACGTATTTTGACTCATGTTGCCTGTCTCATTGCATGGTTTATTTTAGCATTTCATTGCTTGGTCCGGCTTGGTTCGATTTTTCTTGCATGTGAACCAACCCTACCTACCCCCACCACTAACCCCATTTATATCCCATCTACTTTTCTCTCTCCTCATAACTCAGCAATTACTCCTTCTTCGTCTTCCTTCTGGCATAGAGATCCACCTACCCCCTCTCCTACCGGCAAGTGCATCTTGCTTCATGGATGAACCCAAGTTTTGTTGTTCTATTTTCTTCCTTATGAGATTCTAAGACACTTTAGTACTTAGCACTCTTAATTTCTATAGCTCATTTCGTGTAGATCTAAGCTTGTTGCATTTTCGAATTTCTTGGGTTTTGATCTATTTAACCTTGTTATTTTAAAGTTTTGATGGTTCTATGTTGTAGAGAATTTTTTTCTGTCCCATTTTGACCTATGGAAGTCTGGATTCTGACCTTAGATGAAGGAGTATGGAACTTGGAAGCAATGGCTTCAGGGTTCTTCTTCTCGAAACAGTGGAGAAGAAGAACAGTGCTTTGGCCGCATGGCTTTTTCATGCGGCAAGTCCCCTTCTTGCCGCATAAGCCCCTGCCGCATGAGACCCCTTACCGCATGAACCCAGTTCCTCAACCGCATGAGCTTGTGTTCCCCTCAGCCGCATGAGCTTGTGTTCCCCTCAGCCGCATGAGCTTGTGTTCCCCTCAGCCGCATGAGATTGTGTTCCCTTCAGCCGTATGAGCTTGTGTTCTTCTTAACCGTATGTGCCGTTTTCCTCCAGCCGCATGAGCCCGATCTTCCGAGCCGCTCTTGATAAGTAAACTTGACATGATATACCTCGATCTGCTGTTGCGACGGCTAACTTGACATGAAAAGAATGAATGGCCTGGACACCGTGGACGATTGTGCTTGTATAAATGAACCAGTATTGTCTTGCATCATGACTAGGACGGGGACCCCTGAGTACCACGGTCAGGGGTACCCACTGAAATTGACTAAGACTAATAACTAGAATAATCTAGTAGTCATGAAGAGATTTTTCAGCTACAGGCAATTCCGTTATCTGGACACGCAAGAGGACTTGTAGCCTGCCGACGAGTAGGACACATTTCCAGCACACTGTCATGTGTTGCACCCTTCATGAACAGATATTCGACCTGGATAACCTGGATGGTCTGCAGGGCTTGTGGCTGTTGGAACAATCTTATTGCATCTTGCTAGTAACTAGGCCTGTGACAACCCTAGTTAGTTAAAGTATCAAGCCTTACTTATTGCTTGGTCGTGATTGATTGTATGGAGTCTAACCCAGTCTAGTCTTGTCCTGATCCTGTACAAGATTGTAACATGACCTGATTGCTTGTGCTTTACTTTATCGATAAATGGTGGGAAACTAAGTTTCGTTCAGACGAAGGGTTACAACCCCGGCCCTTGTTTGGGTCATCGTTGACAGGTTGACCAAATCGGCCCACTTCTTGCCATTCAAGGTGGGTACGTCTACAGAGAGGCTGGCGGAGATGTATATGCGGCAGATAGTCAGGATTTACGGAGTTCCAGTCAGCATCGTCTCAGATCGGGATAGCCGTTTTACTTCCCATTTCTGGAGGAGTCTGCAGACCAGCTTGGGCACTCAGCTCAAGTTTAGTACTGCATACCACCCCCAGACGGACGGACAGTCGGAGCGGACTATTCAGACACTTGAGGATATGCTACGGACGTGCGTCCTGGACTTTGGAGGTTCCTGGGAGGATCATCTTCATTTGGTAGAGTTTTCTTACAATAATAGTTTACAGGCCAGCATTGAGATGTCACCTTTCGAGGCTCTGTACAGGCGTATGCGTCGTACATCCTTATCTTGGGATGATGTTGGTGAGCGAGCTTTACTGGGGCCAGAGATGGTTGTTGATGCAGCCGAGAAGGTGAAGCTCATCAGGGACAGACTTTGCGTGGTGCAGGACAGGCATCGGCACTGGGCCGATAGCCACCGGAGGCCGTTGGAGTTTGAGGTACAGATTAGAGTAGGATTAGATTTAGGTTTATTGTTTGTGATTTTTGATCATGTTTGTTTATTATAATTAATTAAGACCTTGCTTGTGATTAGGTCGGAGACCAGGTTTTCTTGAGGATATCTCCGACTCGTGGTACGATACGTTTTAGTGGAGGCGGGAAGCTTAGCCCGTACTTCATCGGCCCTTTCGTTATCAGCGGGAGAGTCGGTGACGTTGCATACAGGCTAGACTTGTCGCCTGAGCTAGTGGGGGTCCACAACGTATTCCATGTATCACAGTTGAGACGGTACGTGGCTGACCCTAGCCATGTGCTCAATTATTCAGAGATTGAGGTTGGGCCTTCTCTCAGCTATCCAGAGCAGCCAGTGGAGATTCTGGATCGACGGAAGAAGGTTCTGAGGAACCAGGTGATACCTTTGGTACGCGTCGCATAGAGGCATCATTCTCCAGGAGAGTCTACCTGGGAGCGGGATGATGAGATGCGCGAGCGCTACCCATATCTTTTTGGACCGTGAGGTATACTTTCTATCCTTCTCATCAGTTGTATTTCGCCTTTCAATTTCGAGGATGAAATTCTTTTAAGGAGGGTAGATTTGTTACTACCACATTTCTAGGTTGAGGGTATTTTTGATATTTTTGGGGTAATTTAAATTTATTTGAATTTATTTGAATTTATTTGAATTTATTTGAATTTATGGAAATTTTTAGGAATTATTTTGGAATTGTTTGGACTAGATTGATTTTGACTAGTCTTGACCCTTGTAGACCAACCTAGAAGCTAACCCTAGTTAGTATGGACTTGGTTAGGTTATATGACTCTAGTCTAACCTAAGCTAACCCTTGGTTTGGTCAATAGACTCTAGTTAGCAATAGGAATTAGAAAGTCATAAGTCATGACTTATGATTTAGAACCTTTGATAAATCAATTCAAGCCATCCTTGTTGGTTGGCCCAAAGCCCAAGACATTACAAAAACCCTAGCCTAGACTTAAGTGGCCGGCCACCCTATCCACTTTGGGAACACCACCCTATAAATGCTCTCTTAATTTTAGGGTTGCCTCTTTTTAGGAAAGCTCAAGTTTAGAAAAAAGGTTTGTTCCTACTTCATTTAATCCCTATAATTCCATTCCATTTCCTTTTTCATTCAAATCTCTTCCATTAGGTTTTAATATACCTATACTTGCTGTTATTGGAGTTTTATTTCAGTTTGTTGTTGATTTGTTGGATTGGGACATCAAGGAGAGGAGCTCAACAAAGGAGGATTTTTCTAGAAGTTCATCTATAGGTAACTTCTTCATTTCTCAATGAAATTTCGATTTCTTTATATATTCAGGAAGCCCTAGGAGTCCCCTAAGTGGCTGCATTGGTTTCATGTCGAGTTTCATAGGTTTCGTGTCCGTTTTGGACACGTATCAGGAACTGTCCATTACTGTTTGTCGAAATGCCTCAAAGAACATTTCGACCTAATTTCTAGGAAGTTTTTGAATAGGAATCTAGGTTTTGTATTTGCTTATTGATTTCTGTTCCTCTGAGGTGGTGTTTGTGTCGGGTCGTGTCGGAATCGATGCGTGGACACGCGGTGCACACACGCGCGTGCGTTCGGGTTTGATCCCCTGCTGTTCGGAGGCCACAGCTGTCAGGACACGCCACGTCGACACACGACACTTGACACACGGGTCGTCCTCGTGACTGATATGACGTGTGTCGAGTCTCAGACCCCCACGTGTCGTGTCGGACACGTACGAACACGTGCATTGCTTTTGCACTGAACTGGGTTCAGTTGTTTTCGTTCACTGATACGTGTGTCGTGTCACTGACACACGTGTCGTGGACCCATATCAGGGTGTCCTAGCCCTAGACCTAGACCTAGTCGACACTGTGACACAACCACGTGGGTTGTGTCGTGTCGTGTCATGCACACGAAACCCGTGAACACGTGCACGAGGATTAGTACAGATATTATACTGTTTTGTGTTTTGATTGATTTTGACACATTGTGTCCTCGTGTTTGGACACAATGACATTGTAGGACACATATGTAATATATATATTGATTACCAACCATTGGGTTCGTGTTTTAGCTTAATTTCATATTGTAATTCTCGATTTACCCATTTAACTGATACATGTATTTTCCTGAGAATTCCAGTTCTGGAAATTGATTTTTGGTAGCTGTTTTAGCCTATTTAATTACTGTTTATTGCATGTTTTACAACCTAATATAGTTCTCCTATAGGTAAACTACTTGTGTGTCAATTTTGGTGTTGTTTGGTTGAGAATTGGTTTTGATTTAGAGCTTGAACTGTAGGGTTGAACTGTCAAATGAAAACTGGAAACTGTGAACTATTTTAGACTGATTTTTGAGTTTATTATGAACTATGGATGATTTCCAATGTTGTATTAATCTGGGAATTAGTCATATGGACTGAAAACTGGAATTGACCCCATTCTCCTTCTTCACTGTTTCACTATATAGAATTCAGATTTTATTGTATGTTTAAAGTTCACTGTTTTGCATGTTCCCATAACACTGTTCATATATCTATGATACCCTCTCTCACACCCTCACTCCTTAATACTCACTCATAGGTTGATGTTCACTGTTTTAGGGATTTAAATTCATTTGTATGTATATAGCTCACTGTTTTGCACTCTCTCTCACACACAAATCACACACATACATGTTTCACTCACCCACACACATTAGCACTCCTTGGCACCATGCTACCCTCTCACATATCCTCACACCCATGTATCACCCACACCATTGCCATGCCTCACATCACTCTCACTAATACACACACTCATATACACCCATGTATCACCACACACATGAGCCCCTTTATACATATGTATATATTTATATGTATTAGCATAATGTTGTATGGTTTACACATTAGCCTATGGTTATATATGATATATATAATGTATATATATAGTAGTGTGCTATATAACTATATGTATGTACCTTGTATCTATGAGTATATATATATTGTATATATACTTGGTGTGTCATTAGTGTTTGTGCTTGAGTGATATGATAGGTTCTATAGCCTTGTATTGTATGTTGATAGGCTAGTTTAGCCTTGGTAGACCTAGACTAGATTAGTATAGATTAGTATAGATTAGTATAGTCTAGATTGGACTAGATAGACTAGCTTGACCTAGTCCAGACTTGGTTGACCTAGTTGACTTCTAGGCTTGACCAGAGTTGACCAAGAGTTGACTTTGGCCTAGATTGACCTAGAATCATGTAGAATGCATAGTAGGACTTTATTATACCATTTTGGACTTGTTGTGACTTGTGCTGTTCTGATTAGGAGCCAGACACCACTCCTCGGATAGTACTTTCATATTGGACACTCAGATACCAGTATTCTCTGATCATTTCATATCCTGCTTAGAATTATTTCCTGCATTAAATTACTTTACTTGTTACTGTCACATTGGTCACACGGATTGGTACTATATGGATCCCTTCTTGAGATGTTATCCTTAGGGAGCATCGGGTACTACATGTTCTGTGCATTTTACTTACATGGCGTATCACTATGCTTCATTGGTTCTTTGATTACTTGTGACATATACTCTTATGATCACAGAGTCTCCTAGAATCCTTATCCCATTTACTGGGTATCCTAGAATCTCCTAGAATCCCCATTTATGGGACTTCCATGTACCACCCTTCGGGGGCCTTTGCATGGAATCATAACATAACCTGGTTGGATCCTTGTGTATTGATTGGAGGTACGGGGGAGTAGAAGTGGACATGTGAATAATACACCAGTAGTGTAGCATCAGAATCATTCTATAGTGTAGTATCAGAATCATCCCATGCCATTTACATGTCCATGTTGTACTCTGACTCACTAGCCACATGTTAGTTCTCTATTTATAGTAGATATTTCTATTACAGTTCTCTCTCTGTTTACATACCGTATTTCTTTCAGTACCAGTATCTTACTTTACTGCATGATTATATTTTCTAACCTGCTATGAACTGTTGAGATGTACTGTGCTCGCTCCTGTCCTGACTGGACCTGTTGAAATATTACAGAGGACGAGGAGGAGGCCTGTCTGGATACTTTCTACGGGGCAGCCTTAGATGATACTTGCGAGCTGGACCCTCAGGAGGACCCAGCTTTAGCTGAGGACATCATCCCCATTGCCTAGACTAGTTTAGTTAGGCTTATCTTATTTTATGTTGCCTTGAGACATGTTTAGCTAGACTTATTTTCTGTTCAGAGTTTCTGAGTTGTATATATTCTTTCATTCTGTAGCTGAGTTTGTACTCTGGATATTGATGGGATATTATCTTAGACTATTTATCATCTGCAGTTCCTTGAGTTCTATATCATATCGTGCTATCTCTTCCTTAGTTTGTGATTGAGTTTATTTACTGCTATGTCACCCCCATTCGGGGAGTATAAACTGTTTAAGAGATATATTGTTAGATGTATGTTGACCTAGGACAGCGTTCTACCGCTGACACTGCGGCGTAGGCTGGACGTACCCATGTCTCGTGCCCTTACTCTAGGGTGCGGGTCGTGACACCGTATTACCTCGATTGCACTTTACTTATTGTCTGCCTACGGGCTGTAACATGATTGACGAATCCTAGGGTTGATCATGTATGACTAAGACTCTTGCTAGTCTTCATATTTTGTATTACTAGCTTCATGATCATCCAAATATGTAATGTATGGGACGCCTTACTATTGTATATTTGATGCTCTAACATCTTGTAATTGCTTTTACTTGCTTGAGATTGAGACAATAGGCTTGTTCATGACCATAAAAGACTGGTGGCTTGTAGTTAAACCCTCATGTATCTAGACAGCCGTGATCGTATAGCGATGTGGATTCTATTTCAATATACGTAGCTGGCTATGTATGCCCCTGCTCTCCAGTATTCTGGTTCTGGGATGTTACATAGTTTAAGTGGTGGCCCATGCAGGTCTTGTGAATCAAGATATGTGAGGGTTTACCGAATAGATGTCTCAATCAGCACTCGCCCTTGATCTCTGTTCGTATCCTCTGAATCCCTGAATTCTTGACCTGATCACATGCTTGTATCTTTGATCTGTCCTGATCCTTCCTTATTGTATCCTATGTCGTCTTCTTCAGCGGCATTGTTCCTAGTCCTACCGATCGGCAAGGCAGAGCACCTCCCATGGGCCAGCAGCAACCTGGAGATCAAGCCCAGCATTTAGGAGTAGCCTCCAGAGTCATGCCTACTGGGGGTCAAAAGCCACCAGTTCAGCAAGTCCAGCCTGCAGAGCCTGATGATGGCACCTTGATGGGTCTCATCAGGACATTGTTAGCATCTCAAGATCGTCGGGGCTTTGAACAGAGGCGGTCATTAAGGGAACCAGGCAGCCAACAGCTTCAAGCGTTTGAACCCTCCCTTCTTCAATGGTAGCGAAGATGCTATTGCCGCAGATGCTTGGCTGCAGGATACAAAAGTGATTCTAGAAGCGGTGAAGACGCCCGAGAATGAGAAGGTGGCAGTAGTACGTCTACAGCTATTCGATCTTGCCCGCAGCTGGTGGACGGTACAGCTGTTGGATTAGTGGCACCTATTGCATGGGCAGTATTTCGTGAGAGATTCCAGACGTCTAAGTACTTCGATGTTGTAGCTTGATACGATCTACAGACGAGGTTCACCAATCTGAAGCAGATGGGCAGGATGGTCAACGGATATGCGGTCGAGTTTTCGAGACTTAGTCGGTTTGCTCCCACCTTGGTAGCAGCCGAGTTCGACAGAGCCTAGCGGTTTCAGCAGGGGCTCCATCTAGAGATTTTATTGACAGTGGAGCAGTTTGAGCATCAGACTTTTGATGCGGTATTAAGAGCAGCCAGGAGGCACGAGTATACCTCCCGGAGGATTGAGGACAGGACCGGAGGTCGGAAGCGGTCTCACGGCCAGATGAATCAGTCTTCAGCACCAGCCCCGGCAGCCAGAGCTTTGACAATTGGAACCCCGAGACGGGCGGACTCAGTGACGTCGATCCAGTATTCGACCCCGACGAACCCTCAGCAGCAGAAGCAGAAGCACTCTTCCGCGGTAGGATGTTCATATTGCGGGAAGCCAGAACATGTGGTGGCAGAATGTCGCAGAGCACAGGGATTGTGCTTGGCTTGTGGAGCACCGGACCACAGGGTTGGGAACTGTCCGAACAGGGGGAGTTCCTCTTCTTCGACCTTTTCTAGTCCTTCGGTGAGAGGACCAGCTCCAGTACCAGTCCAGTAGCAGCAATAGTTTCCGAGGCCCTTGCCGTCTCAGTCCCAAGCATTTCAGCAGCAGAACCCCCAATAGTATGCACAAGCCCAAGCCCTGATTCAGAGCAGACAGAGAGGTTATCAGTAGAGGGGACCCACACCCAGAGGACATGGTCAGGCGATGGCGATGACCGTAGAAGAAGGATTGGCACCAGGTGAGGTAGTGGCAGGTACTATTCTCGTCAACTCCTTTCCAGCATCAGTGTTATTTGATTCTGGTGTATCGCATTCATTCATGTCTGCACGATTTACGATACGAATAGGACTGGAGCCTGAGTCATTATCAGTAAGGCTCAATATACTTACTGGTAACGGTCTTGTGGGAGTAGATAGAGTGTTTTCCTCGTATCGGATCGTAGTTAGCGGTAGAGAGTTCTCCGCTAGATTGATAGAGTTTCCAATGGCCGATTATGATATAGTCTTAGGGATGGATTGGTTAAGAAACCAGTATGCTAGGATAGACTGCCATGTTGGCATGGTTGTTTTTAGCATTCCAGGCGAGCCAGAGTTTTTTTTTTTCCGAGGCGAAGTTGAACCTTCTCCTCCAGTATTACGGATGGAAGTAGCAGCAGTACAGTTACCCCGGATAGTCAAGGAGTTTCCAGATATTTTTCCAGAAGAGCTTCCAGGAATGCCGCCAGAGCGAAAGATCGAGTTTACTATCGACTTGATCCCAGGGACAGTCCCAGTGTCGGAGAGAGTCTACAGGATGGCGCCATCAGAGTTAGAGATATTGTACAAGATGATTGAAGAACTCAGGACCAAGGGATTCATTCGTGCAAGTGGATCGCCTTGGGGAGCCCCGATTCTTCTTGTGAAAAAGAAGGATGGTACGTCCAGATTATGTGTAGATTATCGTACCTTGAACTCAGTGACAATCAAGAACATATACCCTCTCACGAGGATAGATGACTTGTTTGATCAACTCAAAGGGGCGTCCATATTTTCGAAGATTGACTTACGGTTAAGATACCATCAGATCAGAGTCAGAGAACAGGACATCTCGAAAACAGCTTTCAGATCTAGATATGGGCATTGAGAGTTCCTGGTTATGCCATTTGGAGCAACCAATGCGCCAGCTGTATTCATGGACCTCAAGAATTGTATCTTCATGCCTTATTTGGATCAGTTCGTGATTGTGTTCATAGACGACATCCTGGTCTACAGCAAGAGTGTAGCGGACCATGAGCAGCATCTCAGAGTTGTCCTCCAGATTATCAGAGAGCACCAGTTATATGCCAAGTTCAGTAAATACGAGTTCTGGCTCGATCGTATTTCGTACTTGGGTCATATCATCTCCAGAGGAGGAGTAGAAGTGGATCCCCAGAAGATAGTAGCCATTGAGACATGGCCAGTACCCAGCACAATCGCAGAAGTTCGTAATTTTCTTGGCTTGGCCGGCTACTACCGGCGATTTGTTTTAGATTTTGCTCGAATTTCAGCACCATTGACCTAGTTGACCTGCAAGGATGTACAGTTTGTTTGGACAACATAGTATCAGGAATCTTTTGAGAAGTTGAAGCGATGTTTGATGACGGCTCCCATTCTTACGCTTCCAGATGGGACCGGAGGATTTTTAGTATATTGTAATGCTTCAGGTAAAGGTTTAGGATGTGTTTTGATGCAGCATGGGAAGGTAATAGCTTATGCGTTATGTCAACTTTGTGATCATGAAAGAAATTATCCAACCCATGACTTGGAGTTGGCAGCAGTAGTGTTTGCACTTAAGCTTTGGAGACACTACTTGTATGGAGATAGGGTGGAGATTTTCACCGACCACAAGAGCCTGAAGTATGTGTTTACCCAGAAGGATCTTAACATGCGTCAGAGGAGGTGGCTAGAGCTACTTGTGGATTATGATGTCAATCTGCAGTATCATCCTGGAAAGGCCAACGTAGTAGCAGATGTGCTGAACAGGAGAGCCGGAGTTTATTTCCTCACAGCGCAACCAGAGTTATTAGCAGATCTTCAGAAGATGGGTATAGAAGTTGTCCTTCCTACTAGTATGCCAGCATGCAAGTTCAGTCCACTATAGTCGAGAGGATCCGGATGGCGCAATCAACAGATTCCAAGCTTCAGCGACTTAGAGCAGAGTGTGAGACAGGACGAAGACCAGAGTTATGTATCCATGAGGATGGTATACTTCGACATGGGAGGCGTCTATGTGTACCTAGAGGTGATATCAGACAAGAGATCATGGCAGAAGCTCACAGTTCTCAGTATTCCATTCATCCCGGTGGTATAAAGATGTACCGTGATATCCGTCAGTACTTTTGGTGGAATAACATGAAGAGGAAGATAGCCCGGTTTGTCTCTCGGTGTTTGGTTTGCCAATAAGTTAAGGCTGAACATCAAAGGCCAGCTGGACTTCTTCAGCCCTTGCCGATTCTAGAATGAAAGTGGGAGCATATCACCATGGATTTCGTGACTGTATTACCTAGGTCCCCGGCCGGTAGAGACTCTATTTGGGTTATTATAGACAGGCTCACGAAAGTGGCTCACTTTCTCCCGTTCAGAGTTGGTCAGTCGACGACTCAGCTAGCAAAAATGTACCTTAGGCAGATTGTCAGATTTCACGGCATTCCAGTCAGTATCACCTCGGACAGAGATTCAAGATTTACGTCACACTTTTGGCGCAGCTTACAAGAGAGTTTGGGAACTCACCTCCAGTTCAGCTCAGCTTATCATCCGCAGACAGATGATCAGTCAGAGCGTACCATACGAACCTTGGAAGATATGTTGAGATCTTATACCCTCGACTTCGGTGGTTCGTGGGAGGATCACCTGCACCTAGTGGAGTTCTCGTACAACAACAGTTTCCAAGCCAGCATCCAGATGGCACCGTTCGAGGCACTGTATGGTAGGAAGTACAGATCTTCTTTAGCTTGGGATGATATCGGCGAGAGACAAATGCTTGGTCCCGAGATGGTAATCCGGACTATTGAGGTGGTCAGACAAGTCAGAGATCATTTTCGAGTTGCACAAAATCGCCAGCGTCATTGGGCCGATTCACATCGGCGTTCCCTTGAATTTTCTGTCGAC
Organism: Iris pallida; assembly: GCA_029216955.1. Lineage (NCBI taxonomy): Eukaryota > Viridiplantae > Streptophyta > Magnoliopsida > Asparagales > Iridaceae > Iris > Iris pallida. The sequence continues at coordinate 18,678,704 of JANAVB010043419.1, forward strand.
GACCATATATTCCTTAGGATCTCGTCTAACCGTGGCGTCATTCGTTTTGGCGTACGGGGAAAGCTCAGTCCTAGGTATATAGGGCCGTTTGATATTCTGGAGCGAGTAGGAGATGTGTCCTATCGTCTCGCTCTTCCGCCGTCGTTGCGTGAGGTGCATGATGTCTTCCATGTATCCCAATTGCGATGGTATATCTCGGATCTGAGTCATGTCCTTGATCATTCAGAATTGGTTGTTGGTACCAACCTTTCATATGAGGAGAGGCCCGTATCCATATTGGATCGGAGAGAGAAGATACTCAAGAACAAGACTATTAGTTTAGTCCGTGTTGCTTGGGGTCATCACTCTCTAGGTGAGTCAACGTGGGAACGTGAGGATGATATCCAATCACGATATCCCGACCTGTTTGACTCGTAAGGTATAATGTCCTTCTTATGCCTTATACCCTCAGCTTCCTTGCTTACATGAATGATTGCTTGATTGATTGTCTAGTTATAACTTGCTTGTGATTAATATAGCTTGTCCTTGCCTCTCTAGCCTCTTAATTAAATTTCGAGGACGAAATTCTTTTAAGATGGGTAGAGTTGTAACGTCCGTGGTTCGTATTACGTATTTTGGTATACGTGTACGTATTTTAACTCATGTTGCCTGTCTCATTGTATGGTTTATTTTAGCATTTCATTGCTTGGTCCGGCTTGGTTCGATTTTTCTTGCATGTGAACCAACCCTACCTACCCCCACCACTAACCCTATTTATATCCCACCTACTTTTCTCTCTCCTCATAACTCAGCAATTACTCTTTCTTCTTCTTCCTCCTGGCATAGAGCTCCACCTACCCCCTCTCCCACCGGCAAGTGCATCTTGTTTCATGGATGAATCCAAGTTTTGTTGTTCTATTTTCTTCTTCATGAGATTCTAAGACACTTTAGTACTTAGCACTCTTAATTTCCATGGCTCATTTCGTGTAGATCTAAGCTTGTTGCTTTTTCGGATTTCTTGGATTTTGATCTATTTAACCTTGTTATTTTCAAGTTTTGATGGTTTCATGTTGTAGAGAATTTCTTTCTTCCCAATTTCGACCTATAAAAGTCTGGATTCTGACCTTAGATGAAGGAGTATAGAACTTGGAAGCAATGGCTTCAGGGTTCTTCTTCTCGGAACAGTGGAGAAGAAGAACAGTGCTTTGGCCGCATAGCTTTTTCATGCGGCAAGTCCCCTTCCTGCCGCATAAGCCCTTGCCGCATGAGACCCCTTGCCGTATGAACCCAGTTCCTCAGCCGCATGAGCTTGTGTTCCCCTCAGCCGCATGAGCTTGTGTTCTCCTCAGCCGCATGAGATTGTGTTCCCCTCAGCCGCATTAGCTTGTGTTCTCCTTAACCGCATGCACCCTTTTCCTCCAGCCGCATGAGCCCGATCTCCCGAGCCGTATGAGCCCGATCTCCCTGAGCCGCATGAGCCTGCTCCCCCTCCCGAGCCGCATGAGCCCGTCCTGCTTAGCCGCATGGCTCTTTCCATAGTCGTGTACTTCTTTTACCATGTTGAGCTGTTACATTTATGCTTTTGTCTCATGACTCTCTGTGAACTTGGGTCCCTTAATAGAATGCTTGTACCATGTTAATTCTGAATATGTTCCATGACACGACAGTGACCCGTAGTGGTACACTCCTGACAAGTAACATAACATGATAGTGGCCCGTCGTGGCATACTCTTGATAAGTAAACCTGACATGATATACCTCGATCTGCTGTTACGACGGCTAACTTGACATGACAAGAATGAATGGCCTGGACACCGTGGGCGATTGTGCTTGTATAAATGAACCAGTATTGTCTTGCATCATGACTAGGACGAGGACCCCTGAGTACCACGATCAGGGGTACCCACTGAAATTGACTAAGGCTAATAACTAGAATAATCCAGTAGTCATGAAAAGATTTTCCAGCTACAGACAATCCCATTATCTGGGCGCACAAGAGGACTTGTAGCCTGTCGACGAGTAGGGCACATTTCCAGCACACTGTCATGTGTTGCATCCTTCATGAACGGATATTCGACCTGGATAACCTGGATGGTCTGCAGGGCTTGTGGCTGTTGGAACGATCTCATTGTATCTTGCTAGTAACTAGGCCCGTGACAACCCTAGTTAGTTAAAGTATCAAGCCGTACTTATTGCTTGGCCGTGATTGATTGGATGGAGTCTAACCCAGTCTAGTCTTGTCCTGATCCTGTACAAGATTGTAACATGACCTGATTGCTTGTGCTTTACTTTATCGATAAATGGTGGAAAACCAAGTTCCGTTCAGACGAAGGGTTACAACCCCAGTCATTGTTTGGTTTAAGGGTTGTAACTCGATTATCTGAATAGTCCCATGGTTATCTTATCATATATCGTCATAATTTTATATATTACCAGTCTTTTATTATGTAATTATATCTTGTACTAATTGCTGGTTTTAGTTCTTAAGTGAAGTCTCCTTTGTGGCACTTGCTCTTTCTGGGATCTGACTCAGCTGGTTTTACGTGGTCAGATACCGGAGCAGTTCCGATGCTGGCTTGGTAGCTGCTGTTGTATAAAAACTCTACCAAGTACAGATGGCTCTCCCATGATCCTCCGAAGTCCAGTACGCAGGTCCTCAGCATATCCTCCAGTGTCTGTATCGTCCTCTCGGACGGCCCATCTGTCTGCGGGTGGTACGCCGTACTGAACTTGAGCCTACTGCCCAACTCCTCCTGCAAGCTCCTCCAGTAGTGGGATGTGAATCTGCTCTCCGTCGGACACGATGCTCACTGGCACTCCGTGTAGGCAAACTATCTGCTGCATGTATACCTCTGCCAACTTTTCGATGGAAAGCCCCACCGTGAAGGGTATGAAGTACGCACACTTCGTCAGCCTGTCCACGATGACCCAAATGGTATCCTTCCCTCCTTGGGAACGAGGAAGCCCTGAGACAAAGTCCATCGTAATGTGTTCCCACTTCCACTCGGAAATGGGTAACGGCTGCAACAAACCAGCTGGCCTCTGGCGCTCCGCCTTGACCTGCTGGCAAACTAGGCATCTCGAGATGAAACGTGATACATCCCTCTTCATCCCGTGCCACCAAAGACGTTCCCGCAAGTCACGGTACATCTTGTTAGCACCAGGGTGAATAGAATATCTCGATCGGTGCACCTCCTGCAAGACTGCCTCTACCAACTCTCCCTTCGGCACGCACAATCGGCTGCCATGCCTCAAGGATCCATCCTCTGCTACAGTGAAGTCGTCCAGCAATCCAGCTAAAGCCTGGGCTCGAAGTCTGCGAAGTCTCTCATCTGTAGACTGTGCCTCCCTGATCTGCTCCATCAAACTTGACTGAATGTCAAGCACCATCATCTGTATCACTGATCCTGGTCGAACTAGCTCGATACCGACCTTCTCCAGATTTTTCCGCAAATGTCAATCTATCATCAGATACCATGCCATCGGATGCCTATTCAGCGCATCCGCCACCACATTTGCCTTCCCGGGATGATACTGTAAATCGATGTCGAAGTCTTTCATCAACTCCAACCATTGTCTTTACCTCATGTTCAGCTCTTTCTGCGTGAACACATACTTCAAGCTCTTGTGGTCAGTAAATATTTCCACACGCTCTCCGTATAAGTAATATTTCCATAACTTGAGTGCAAAGATCACCGTAACTAACTCTAGGTCATGGGTAGGATAATTCCGCTCATGAGTCCGCAATTGCCTAGATACATAAGCAATCACTTTCCTATGCTGCTGTAGGACACATCCTAGCCCCTTTCCTGAAGCATCGCTGTATATGGTGAAACCTCCAGAACCTGAAGGTAAAGTCAGAACTGGAGCGGTCGTCAGCCTCCTCTTCAGCTCCTCAAATGCTGTTTGGCAGTCCTCTGACCAAATGTACTCTGCGTCCTTCCGTGTCAGCTTCGTCATGGGTTCAGTTATCCTAGCAAAGTCCTAGACGAACTTTCTATAATAGCCTGCTAAACCCAGAAAGCTCCTGATCTCTGAAACTGACGTCGGAGCCTTCCATGTCTCAACTGCAGCAATCTTCCTGGGATCCACTGAGATTCCCTCTCCAGTAACTACATGGCCGAGAAACTCCACTCGGTCTAAAAAGAACTTGCACTTCGACAATTTGGCAAACAATCTCTCCTGCCTCAGAATCCCTAAAACTGTCCGTAAGTGCTCTGTATGCTCCTCCGGCATCTTCGAGTATATCAGGATGTCGTCGATAAACACTATGACGAACTTATCCAGATACTGGTGGAATGTCTTATTCATCAAATTCATAAAGACAGCTGACGCATTTGTGAGACCAAATGGCATCACCAGAAACTCGTACTGCCCGTACTTCGTGTTGAACGCCGTCTTCTGGATGTCTGCTGCCCTGACCTTCACCTGGTGGTACCCGGATCTCAAGTCTATCCTGAAAAATACTTTCGCCCCACTCAACTGGTCGAACAAATCATCTATCCTGGGCAGAGGATATTTGTTCTTGATGGTGATGGCATTCAAGGTCCGGTAGTCAATACACAACCGAACTGTACCATCCTTCTTAGGCACAAAGAGCACTGACGCTCCCCATGGAGAAGCACTAGATTGTATGAAACCCTTTTTCAACAGGTCATCAATCTGCTCTTTCATCTCTACGGCCTCCTTGGGGTTCACTCTATAGCAAGCCCGGGATACTGGTGATGAACCCGGTACTAAATCTATAGTGAACTCCACATCTCTATCAGGCGGAAGTCCTGGAAGATCCTCTGGGAATACATCTATAAACTCCCTAATGATAGGGTGTGGCGGTGCTACGTCCCCAACTGTCGCACAACAGTTCGGCTCTAGGCTGATCTCCGGCCTTGTCCTCCTGACACTAAATGGTGCTGTGCCTGGGGGACTGAACAGAATACTACCCTCATGACAGTCTATAGCTGCATGGGCATAGCTAAGCCAGTCCATCCCCAATATGATATCATAACCGGGGAGTGGCATCACAAAGAATCGTCCCCTGAACTCTCTTCCGACTATAGTAATAGAGCATCTATAGATAGCTCTAATAGGCACTGTTCCGCCTCCCGTCATCACTCTACTAATCTCCGCAGTAGGTGTAGCTACTAAATGGTGTTTATGCATAAACTCTAATGATAGGAAGCTATGAGATGCACCAGAATCAAACAAGCATAGAGCTAGAGAAGTATACAAATAAACATGACCTGTGATGACGTCAGCTAAGTAATCTGGCTCCGAAACCTGCTCCGGCTCCGGCTCAAGGGCTAGACTATAAGCCTTCCCCTGGGGTCCCTTCTGCTGCTGCAGATATTGTCCAAACCTCTGCTGCTGAGTCGAAAGTGGTCCTCTAGGTCCCTTGGCTGCTGGGCAGTCCCGAATCTGATGGGTGGCAGACCCACAAACCAAGCACTGCTTCAACCTCTTTCTGCAGATGGAGTAATCATGCCCTGGTCTTCCGCAGAAAGAACATATAGCTCCCCTCTGCTGCTGTCGGGGTCCCGGGGCTCTAACTGGCGGGGTCGGGTGATGTGATGTAGGGGGACGGTATGTCTGCTGGTACGACGTCGGTGCTCTCTGCTGGAAAGCATGACGCTTGGACGGTCCCTCGGGGTGTACAGAATCCGGCCTCTTGCAAGACAGAAGACGCTTCTCGATGCTCCGGGCCAACTCTAGGCTCTGGTAGTAGTCAGTCGTACCGTTCGCCACTATAAGAATGAAAATGTCTGGAACTAGACCATGGCAAAACCTACGGGTCATCTCCTCTGGGTCTGCAACCAGACTAGGAGCGAAATGGCTCAGGCGACTAAACTCTGCTGCATACTCATCAACAGAATGGTTCCCCTGCTGGATGTTCTGGAATCGTAGCCCCATGGCTACTCTAGCGGTGGTCGAGAAGAATTTCTTCTTGAACTGGGTCTTGAACTGATCCCTGTAGAAGCATAGAATTTCACAGCCAGAAAGCCCATGCGCCAGACACTACATGCACCAGAACTCGAAGAGAACACTTCACAGCAAAATCAATAACCATAGACATTTGAAGAAGGACTTTTTATTTATATATAAAAGTCTATTACATGTCTAGAAAAGGTTGTACAAAGGAGAATTTCTACAAAGGAAAGATCCTAAGTCTACAGCCAGCGGCCACCATGCGCCTCCAGATAGGCGCAGCAGTCACCATGCGCTGCCAATTAGGCGCAGCAGATGTCATGCGCCTTCAACCAGGCGCATCCCGCCATCTCTTTAGCAGCTCAGTTATGTGCATCCAGCTTAGTTATGTGCATCCCTTCAGCAGCCCAGTTATGTGCCACTCTTCCAACCAGGCTCGCCTGGCCGAGCAGAAGCCCAGTTATGTGCCGCTCTTCCAGCCAGGGTCACCTGATAAATGCTTCAATTACACAAAGCATTTAACCCTCTGGCTGGAACCAAGGGAGAGAAGAGCACCGCAAATCTGTGGCCAGAGGAGGCTTCGAAAGAGCCTCCAAAGACCAAGGAAGACCGTGATCGAAATCACGACGAAAGGAGCAGCTTTCAACACAATCAGAGTGGGCAGCACCCACTTTGAAGGAAGAGAGAGCCTAGCACCGCCATTTCGATCTACGGCTCTTCCGGAACAATGGAGACGAGGCCCGAGCATCCCTATCTTTGGATGCAACAGGCACCTTCTGCCTGCCTCAGAAGCCCTCAACTCCGTCTTTTGGATGTAACAGTCACCTTCAAGTGCATCAACGACGACAAGGCGTCTCATTTTCACCCTCGGGAACACTTCGTCAACAGAATGCACCAAGTTCATGTTGGAGGTACGTGAGGGAATGAGAAGCAAACCTTCTCTCCATGCCACTATTTATAGGCCGGGCAGATCAAACCCACGCGCCAAGTGGATGGCTCTCCGAGTTCCGAGCAATGAACTCACATTAAATGGATGAACCGGACGCCTCGACTTCAGCCAAACGGCTATTTAAAGGCACTCGAGAAGCAAAACAGCCGCATCATTAAAGACGTGTCGGATGCGCCGGCTGGACAGCGTATCACACCCCTTCAAACATCAAGCGCCTCTAACAGATACGCCCTGAACCGAGCGCATCACAGGGGATGCGCCCCCATACGTCCTGATACGCTTAGTGGAACATCAACCGACGCGCCCACTCAGCTGTCCATCGAATGTCACAAACATTAAATGCTGGACTGACAGAGTTGGCAGCACGCCTTTCCAAGTCTGGACGGTGGACAGCTTTTGCAGAAAACTAAGCATCCACAACGTCAGCATCATCATGACTTTGCCCCGACGGCTACTGCCACGTAGCCACCCAACCATCCGCATGCGCCTCAAAAGCTATGCGCCTCAGATCCTTTACTGATCCCTAAAGACAGAAGAAGAGTCTCCAGTTGAAGCTTTGCATGCGCCTCAAAAGCCATGCGCCCCAGACTGATCTCTGATCCCGAAAGACAGAAGGGAAGTCGCTTGTATGTGCCTCAAAAGCCATGCGCCCAGAACCGCTCGTGACTCCTAAAGGTCACGAGCCAAAGTCTCATCATGTGCCCAATCCAAGGCACATCCCACCAAATCATCCCCCCATCAGATCCGAGATCTCCGAGCCATGAGTCGACGACACGTGTCCTTTGACTCAACTCATCCAAGATTTCAGCAACGGAAAGATCTTCTCCTCTGCTACGTGCCGGCGCACAATAGCAGCATGAAGAATTCAACCCCTCGAGTAGGGCGCATCATCCATGCGCCTCCATCAGCAGTCTCCACGTGGCGTCCCCACGTACCGGCGCATCCTACATATGCACGCATGAGCAGCCAACCTGCCCAGCTATAAATAGAAGAATCATCTCCTTCTTCCACACACACAGACCTACACATACGGACAATACAGGCAGATATCACCAGAGAGGCAGATACATACACTCAACGTCTTCCTCCTCTCAGCACGCTCCAGCACCCAGAGCAATCTACACCTTCAGAGAACCGATAACCGTCGTCAGCCCGTCAACGTAGTCAACGCATTACCACTCGCTCCATTGGCACTTAGGACCCAGATTAAACAAAAGTGTACTCCTAGGACTACATCTAAGTCTTATATTGTAACACTGTTCTGTTTGTATTAAGATTTGCAATCAAACGATTTTAATTGCAAACAAGCTGGCGACTCTGCTGGGGACTTCTATCTCCTCTTCCAAGAAAGTTGTGTCACAGGCCGACGACGTGAAGGTGGGCTCCTCCCACAAGACGCTGGTCGTGCGCCTCAATCAACAGGCGTACGAGGAGTTCATTTCTGAAGGAAGCGCGAGTCCTTCGAAGCGGCTGCCGAAGCCAAAGAAGACCCGCCGTGTCTGGGTGGGCAAGGTCGACGCCTCGGGCACCACCACTGAAGGGGATGCGCCAATCCAGCCCTCCCTTCCTGCTGACGTCCTCAGCTACCAAGGTGCGCCCGCTGATGCAGCGCATCTCTCGGAAAAGCGTGCGGCTGACCACGTTCCCCAGCCATCTCCCTCTCAGGCGAGGAAGATGCGTCGACGGAGCAGGGGTGCAGCCAATTCCCTGCGCATCACTTCTGATGCGCCACAAAAAGTCTCTGTCTTTGACAGACTCACTCGCTGTAATGGTGAAAAGAATTTGGATGCTGAGTACTATGCGCCCCAACGGGCTAGTATAAAAAAATCCAAGGCGGCACGGGCCATGCGCCACAAACGTGCTATGCCAGCAGCAGGCCAGAGGCACGTGCTCACAATCACGCGCATTGCCGATGGCAAGCTGTACAAGGTCGACTCAGGTGCCTCGGTACCAAAAATGAGTCGATCTTCAAAGTCCTCATCTCACTTGGGCGCATCTACTGCGTGCACAACCAAGTCGAGTGCGGCAAATTCAGTGGTCTTGAACTCCCGTGCCTCCTCTGGTTGTGCGTTTGAGGTCCGTTCAAGTCACTTCAAATGTTGTTGTTCCTCCACTACCGATCATGATGCCTGCTTGGTATTAGATCAGGGGGCGCAGCACTCTCCTGTCCGCCCCGGCGTTTGGCCTTGCCATGCGCCTGAAGGGGGTGTGAAGGTAGCACTCTCCTCCAACGACCTGCGTAATATGATCGCTCACAAGCGCCGGTCAGGAGAGTCGACCCACAAGCACAATGAGCCTCTCACGAGGCATACTTGTGCGGTGGTCACTGTCAACTGCTGTTGCAAGGCGGTAGTACCACCAAGGCAGTCAGTCTTCCAGCGGCTGCAGTCATCGACACCCCTCCGACGTCGCCTTGGGGAGAAGGTGTCAACAGAAGAGGAGCCAAGAGTTGCTTCATGCAATGTGGTCTCCAACTCCTCATCACTCCGGAAGACGACTGGTAATTCCTCATCCAAAAGCCAGCCAAGGAAAACCAAGGCAGCAGTCTCGACCTCTGGGGTGTTCGAAGGCACTCGGTCGAAGAAGAAATTCTTAGAGGAAGCTGGGGGTAGTCAGACCCTTGTTGAGCCTCCTTCCGAAGACGAAGATGTCCAAGGCACGGCTGCGGCGGATCTTCATCCTCGAGGCGAAGTCAGCCTCCCACAAGCCCCTCGAAATGAGGATGTCCCCTAGGACATAGCTGGGGGTAGAGACGAAGAGGCCCTTCAAGACGGAGCTGAGGACAATCAGGCCCTTGCAGATGCGTCCGTCGAGAATGACCTCCAGAATGTGGCTGGGGGTGGCCAAGGTGAAACACCAGGAGAGGTGACTCCCCCACATGAAAGTGAGGCCGAGAGCGAAGCCTCAACCAATCCATCCACTCCTGGCCGTGTCAGGACAGTATACATGGCTGGGGATGATGCCGAGTCTGATGTGCCACCGCAGGACATTGTCCAACGCATAGACTCATTAGAGGGAGGACTCAAAACCCTCTCTGCCTCTATGCAAGCACTGACTCAAGCGGTGTTTGATATACGGTCGGCCTTGACCAGAGCACCTTCAACCAGTCCCGACCCAGGAGTCAATGGGGAGTCGAGTGTACCCCTTCAACGGGCACCCTCCGACACAGAAGCACCTCGGACGTCGGAACCCTCAAACGCTCCGCTCTAGGTAGTACCACCTTCCCCGACTCCTAGCTCCACGGAGGATGTGGTCGAAATGATCAAGGACTTGCGGGAGCGCTTCGAGTCCAAAAACAGGCAAGAGGAGCGCCAGAAGATGGGCATTCCCCAGCCTTATCCCCTTGAGTGGAACAAGGTGGTTTATCCTCCAAAATATAAACCACAAACACTCACGCCGTACGATGAGAAGGACTCTCCGCGTCGGTACCTGACATATTTCCAGTCACAAACGGGGCATCTTCCAAAGGAGGACGCGCTCCTCACCAGCATCTTTGTTGGGGCCCTAAAAGGGGTAGCGTATGACTGGTATTGCAGTCTCCCCGACAATTCTATATCGTCCTTCGATGATTTGATGCGCCTCTTCCTTGATCGCTTCTACGACGGCGGGAAGGACATGACGATGGCATCTCTCATAGAGATACGCCAGAAGGAGAAAGAAACGGTTCGGGTGTTCATCGAACGCTTCCGACAAGCCTGCTTCAGGCTACCTCCAAGCATGCCAGAACATGCGCTCCTCTCCTCTTGCAGCATGAACATGCTGCCCGCAGTGAAGCTCTGGCTCAACTCTACTCCCCCTCCCGACTGGAGCTCCCTGATCATCGAAGCTGAAGCCGCAGAAAAGAAGACGGCCAATGCACGTCTTCTGGGTGTCATCTTCCCCGCCTTTGATGATAAGGAGAAAAAGTCAGCAGCCAACAACTCCGGGCGAGAAACAAAGGGAAAACAGGCATTGACTGTTAATGCCTCGAAGGGCACATCTGTGCCTACTCAGAAACCTCCACTGGCGCCGAGACCCAAGGAGGTGTATTCATTCAATGACGAAGACACCCTGCAACTCTTTGAAATACTGAAGCAGGGTGACAAAATCAAACTTTCGGACCCAAAGCGGCCCGACGAAGTCGGGAAAGTGGACAACCTGAGGTACTGTCACTACCATCGGTTTGTCGGACACCCAACCAAGGACTGCTACGTCCTCAAGAATTACATCCAGCGCATGATCAATGCGGATGTAATCTCCGTCGACTACGAAGAGAAGACGGTGTCAGCCAATGTGGTATCACTCCAATTTGGTACCTTGCCGCCGACCACCACACAAGATGACGTCGTCCCCATCCCTAAGGCGACAATGGAGGTGGTGAACTTGCCACCTACCCGTGACAATGCGAATGGACTTATTCCACTCACCACATCTCGAGGAGAGGTCCTCTGGGTTCATCCCGACCTCGTCTCCGAGGTGACTCAACCGGAGGTACGCTCTACCTCTAAATCAAAAGGCAGGAAGATCAAGTCTTGCCGTATGGTCTCTTCTTCAACGGAAGAGGTACTTCCAGTGCAGACGCGTGCACAACAGAACGCTCAGCCCAGCGAAGCTGCCGCCGAGGTGGTGCCTCCTGGCACCATCCCTGAGGAGGGCCCGTCTAAACCCTCAGCAGCCAATAAGCAGAAGCAGGTGGAGGCTCGTTTCGACAGACCTCTACGGAAGGAGACTGCTTCGGGGCTAGCCAAGCCCCACAACTTTGACATACTGGCACAACTGGCCAGTACTCCTGCACGCTTGTCTTTGTTTGAGCTCCTGCGTCTTTTCAAAGACTCCCGAGAAGCTCTCTGTGAAGCTCTGAAGGACGCTGAATCCTTTCTCAGTCAGGTCAAGCAGCCTGAAGACCTCCCAACTACTTGTGCGCGCTGTCATTGTACGGAGGAAGTTATCCCAAACATAACTTTCACCCAACAAGACATGCTGCTCAAGCACCACCGACATAACCGACCGCTGTATTACACAGGGTACATCGGTTCAGTCAAGGTGAGCCGGATTCAGATCGATCCGGGGTCTTCCCTCAGCATTATCCCGAAGGCGCTGCTATCAAAATTGGGGATCCTAATATACCGGCTGGCGCCCTCCAATACAACCATCAGTGGCTTCAACGCTAGCAAAAGCGAGCCACTGGGCAAGATCCGACTGAAGTGTCACATAGGCAACCTCAAAACCGAGGTGACTTGTTATGTGGTGGATGTCGAGGTCAACTACAACATCCTGCTCGGCCGACCATGGCTACATGAGTACATGGTGGTGCCTTCCACGCTCCACCAATGCATGAAATATGTATCCACCAACGGCGTCATCCAGACGGAGTTCGCAGACATCGATCCTTTCAAAGGGATTGAAGCTTACTTCACTGATTCCGACTTGTACAAGCCACTTGACGAGAAGGAAGCCAACGATGCTGATGATGAGGCAGAAACGGCAACTGAGCCGGACACGGAGCCTGAGACGAATCCAGATGCCCCACTGAAGATCCGACTGAAGGGCAAACCACCCCAGAGGGTGCCTCCAATGAGCATCAAGCTATCAGGAAAAGCACCGATTCCTGAGGTCCCCCTGAAGATACGCCTCAAGGGAAAGCCGCCTCAAACATCGGCTCCCCTGGTGGCAAAATTACAGGGGAAGGCACCACTCACAGGAGGCGCAGTTGAGGCACCTTTGAAGTTGCGTCTTAAAGGCAAGCCCCCGCAGTCATCCAAGATGCCAGAGAAGGCTCACATCGCCCTCTCAGACCCCAGAGTCAAAGCTGTGGTGGATTCTCCTGATCTGACCCCAGTGCTTACAGATGAGGAGCTCGGCGAATATATCTCTTCTGATATAGATGCACCCTCCTTAGACAATGTAATCCCACGGGATAAGATCTCGTACTTTATCAATAATAGAGTGTCGTTTAATTATTCTTGTCTTCCACACTGGAATGCTATGTATACATTAGATAACGCTCTACGGTCGTTGCAAACACAAATAACGACCGTCCATGTAAATCAAGTAGTCCCGTCTCAAGGAGTCTGTTTCATAACCCCTCCACGAAGTCGAGACGAAGGATCCATCATTTTGGGCAAGGTCGAGCGTCATCAAGACCTCCCGCTACTCGAGCCAGAACCTGATACAGGCAGAGTACAAGTCTACCGATATACAGATACGACGAAGCACATCATCCAAAAGATGGACTATGACCTAAAAAGCAACAAAGGCCTAAACTACGGCAAAGGTCGACATCTCCTTCTTCGGTTTTCAACCCCCAAGGGAAAGCCGCAGGACTACTACAATCAGACTCGAAGGGGGGTAGGCTATGTCACGCCACCATCAACTCCAGAGAGTTCAGACGCAGAAGACGTAGAACATTCCCATTCGTCCGAAGCGTCGACTTGGGATTCCGATACCAGTATCGGATCAGTTTTCAGGAAAGTACTGTCAGCTAACATGACATCAGCACAACCTCAAAAAGGTGAAGGCGAAGACCAAACGTCGGAATCCTTCAAAGAAGAACCCTGGGCTCAACGCCTAGAAGAACAATGGGAGTCTCGTTTTGAGTTACGTGAACCTCATACCGAAGACGAAGTCGAGCAGATCGACCTTGGGGACGGATCTTCTTCCAAACCCATCTTCATCAGCAAAAGCCTAGAAAGAGAAGCCCGAGAGTCTCTAATCCAGCTGGCTAAAGAGTATATCGACGTCTTTGCCTGGAACTACGAAGACATGCCGGGACTCGATCCACAGATCGTAATGTATAGGTTGAACATCTTACCTGATGCCAAACCTATCAAACAACAACAGCGACGTTTCCGGCCGGACATCATGAATGCCATCGATCAGGAGGTGGACAAACTCTTGACTAGCGGCTTCATCCGTGAGGAACAACACCCATATTGGGTAGCCAACGTCGTGTCTGTCACCAAAAAGAATGGGAAGATACGAGTCTGTATCGACTTCAGAGACCTCAACTCTACTTGTCCGAAGGATGAATTCCCATTTTCGATCATCGATGTGATGATCGACAACACATGTGGCTTCGAACGCATGTCCTTCATGGACGGGTATTCAGGCTACAATCAAATCAAGATGTTCCCCGACGACGCAAAACATACGTCATTTAGGACTCCAAAGGGCGTTTTCTGCTACACAGTGATGCCCTTCGGCTTGAAGAACGCCGGTGCGACATACCAACGAGCTATGAGCACCATCTTCCGTCAACATCTTCGCAAGACAGTCGAATGCTACGTTGACGACATCGCGGTCAAGAGCCGCCTCAAAGGAGATCACTTACAGGACCTGAAGACAGTCTTTGATCTCATGCGGGCACATCAACTCAAGATGAACCCCGCTAAATCCTTCCTGGGGGTTTCTAGCGGCAAATTCTTGGGCTTTGTCATCACGGCGAAAGGCATTCATGTTGATCCCGAGAAGACCAAAGCCGTCCTCAACATGGACCCTCCGAAGAATCTTCGAGAACTTTGGGGCTTACAAGGACGTCTGGCATACATCCGGAGGTTCATAGCAAAACTCTCCGGTAAATGTCAACCCTTTACTCAGCTCATGAAAAAGGGAGTCTCTTATGTCTGGACAGAGGAGTGCCAAAAGGCTTTCGACGACATCAAAACCTACTTGACGAGCCCACCAGTCCTGGTAGCACCAGTCGCTGGTAAACCATTTCTCCTCTACGTCCGTGCCATGGATCATTCTCTTGGCGCTCTGCTGGCTCAAAATAGTGATACAGGCTATGAGCAAGCAATCTACTACCTCAGTCGAACGCTCATCGGGGCCGAACACCGGTACAACCCCGTCGAGAAGGAGTGCTTGGCTTTGGTATTTGCCATCCAGAAGACTCGTTATTATGTCTCGGGCCAGACAATTTATGTCATTTCCCGAGTCAATCCGCTCAGAGTCCTCATGACGAAGCCAGGATCATTGAACTCCCGGCTAGCCATATGGGCGATCTTGCTAACACCGTATAATATGGTGTTTGTCCCACAAAAAGTTGTTAAAGGTCAAGCTCTGGCTGACTTTTTAGCCGCACACCCCATCCCAGAATCCTCAAAGCTCTATGAAGATATCTCGGATGAGGTCCAAGAATCCAACGTCACCGAAGGAAGCTCCGTTTGGCGGATGTTCTTCGATGGCGCTTCAAGAACAGGCCCTAAAGGCCAAATCATCGCAGGAGTGGGGGTAGTCTTAGTCTCCCCCGATCAGTTGGTCATCCAGCGTGCTTACTCCCTTTCGAAGCCGTACTCCAACAATGTTGCCGAGTACAATGCACTCGTCATGGGACTCCAGCTCGCACAACAGCTGGGGGTCGACCATCTGGAAGCCTACGGCGACTCAAAACTCGTCGTGAACCAAATTCGGAGGCAATACGAGGTTCGTCATGAGGATTTGATCCCCTACCATGAAGTTGCATTGAACATCATTTCAACCTTCACCGGGTTCTTCATCGAACACGTACCTCGTCTACAAAACTTGGAGGCTGACGCTCTGGCTGGCCTCGCAGCCTCATTGGCAGCGCCCTTTGGGACTCAACACTATGTCACGGTAACAGGCCGAGACTTGATTTGTCCTAGAAACAACCTGTGTTTGCGAGTGGCTCACGCCATGCCAACGAACACTGGTGTTAATGTTCGAGATTGGAGGTTCCCGTTCATCGACTTTGCTGTCTACGAAATCCTTCCAGAGGACCCGAAGGAAGCTGTCTCAGTCAGAAGATGCTCTCTTCGATTCTACTACGATACAGCTACCAAAATGCTGTACCGACGCTCCTTCGATGGGCTCCTCCTTCGATGCCTGTCCAACGAAGAAGCAGCCGAAGCTCTTCAAGAAGCTCATGACGGAACTTGCGGAGCTCATCAACCCGGTCCTAAGTTGCAGGATCGACTGTGGCGTATGGGCTACTACTGGCCAACTATGGCCGCCGACGCTGTTGAATATGCTAAAAAGTGTCACGCATGCCAACTTCATGCAGACTTCATACATACACCGTCTGAACCGCTACATCCTACAGTCGCCTCCTGGCCCTTCGAAGCCTGGGGTATGGATATCGTGGGACCAATCACCCCTCCTTCATCAAGAGGACACCGCTTCATCCTGGCCATCACCGATTACTTCTCCAAATGGGCAGAAGCAGTCCCACTCGCGGAAGTAAAGAGCTCCAGGGTGGTCAGCTTTATCAAACACCATGTCATTTACCGTTTCGGAGTACCCCGGCGGATCATTCATGACAACGGTCCTCAGTTTATCAGCCACATTTTTAGCAGGTTCTGTGACAAGAATCGCATTCAAAATGTGGCATCCACCGTCTATAATCCGACAGCAAACGGGTTAGCAGAGGCGTTCAACAAAACCATCGTCAGGCTGCTCAAAAAGGTCGTGTCATCCAACAAACGTGACTGGGACGAAAAGCTTGGCGAATGCCTTTGGGCCTACCGCACAACGGTACGGACCCCAACAGGCAACACACCATTCTATCTGGTCTACGGGAGCGAAGCGGTACTGCCTCTCGAGATCCAGATACCCTCACTCCGCGTGGCAATAACAAACAAACTCACAGAAGAGGACAATCAACGTCGTCGTCTGCGGGAACTGGAGGCACTCGATGAGAAGCGTCTCCTGGCTCAACAACGCATCGAACTCTACCAAGCCCGTATATCACAGGCTTTCAACAAGAAGGTCAAACAGAGGACTTTCCAAGTTGGCGACCTGGTTTTAGCAGTCAGAAGGCCAATGGTGTTAACTCACAAGACACCAGGAAAGTTCGAGCCCAAGTGGGAAGGACCTTTCATCATAGAGACGGTGTACTCAAACGGTGCTTACCGCCTCGCCAAACCCAATGGGGACTTGTTTATGATGCCCATCAACGGCAAGTTCCTAAAAAAGTACTATTCTTGACATCCTTCAGACATGTACTTCCCCAAAGGGGACCTGTGGGCCCAATCATCAGGGCTCACACACAATCTCCTTCCACAAACTCATACGCTTCTGGAACCCAGCTGTTCCGTGGCATCCTTCAGTAGAAAGACAACCACGTCCACATCACCTCTGAGTTGTTCCTCTACACCCTACAAAGCGGAATCTTACGCTACGTAAGCCGACGCTACCCTTCATGTTTACCACGTCCACATTACCTCTGAGTAAACATCTCGTACAAATAACCCCTGCGTTGTCGTACATTGATCGCAGAACTTCCATGTCCACATCACCTCTAAGTTGTTCAGCGTATCCCTCAGGATCATTCCTACCACGTCCATCACACCTCTGAGTAGGATGATTCTATCATTTGAACCCTAATGATTGCCACGTCCACATTACCTCTGAGCAAACATGTCGGTTCCTTCAAACTTATTATCTGTGCCTAAAAACCAAGGTGCGCAAAAGATAATAGGTCCACACAAATCATCAAGTTCATAATAACAAAAAAATGAACACATCACAAAAAGTTGCGTACTTCTTTATTTTCTGAAAAGAGAGAGTACAAAAACTACACTATCCCCCAGCAAAGGATTGCAAAAGAAAAAAAAAAGGAAAAGCTACAGTCCCTGAACTTCCCCAGGGTGGGCTGAGAGCTCCCTGACTCGAAGTCTTAAGTCGGCTGTACGGGCCTCCACAGTCGCCAGGACTCGTCGCTCAGCTTCTTGACGCATCAATTCAACAGCCCCAGCGGAAGTATCGCTCTCATGCTTCTCATCAAGCTGTTGTCGCTGCTGTGCCAAGGCAAGAGTCCGCTGAGTAAAAGTCGCTTCTTCCTTCTTGAATGCTGCGTGTTCAACCCGGACACGCTCGGCATCTAACTGGAGTCGGGCCCGTTGGTCCTCAAGGCGACGCATCTGGGTGTCGATTTCTGCGATGTTAGCATCCAATGCAGCTCAAGTTTCCACCGTCGTCTTCATGGACTGAGACAACTGCTCTACCGCAGCCTCAGTCTCAGCTACCTCGTGCTCCCAAATGTCCACAGTGGCCTGGTATGAAGACTCGATCTCGGCAATCAGCTTCCCCTTCTCCGTATCTATCAGGACGGAGAGGTCGTTTCGCTGGATGCGCTGAAGTTCCGCGAGCCGCTCGTCCAGCTCGATCACCGAAGCCTCCAGAATTTCGGCCATATGGTCGTGGCCTTGGTGAATGCGGATCAGCTCGATACAGGGCATTGCCAGAGCTCTTGCCGTCGCAAAGCTCCCGTTGGCATCCATCACAGCAGATACACCCTTCTGCAGCATTTTGTACACCCCCTCGACGAGGAATTTCATATATTCGTCTGTATCTGCCAGGACCTGCGGCGTCATAGCAGGAGTTGGAGGAGCTACTACAGTTTGCGGACCGGAAGAAGATCCACCAACCTCAACTTGCGAGGCTTGGACCTCGACATCAATGGGCTCTTCATCAACAGGGGCAGGACTGCTAGCCCGAGGAGCCGAAGGAACAGAGGAAGCCCGCACAGGCGTCGAAATAGTACCCCAAGTAGGAGGGGCAATAGAGGGTTCCACACCCTCGCCCTTCTCAAGACCGGAGGGACCACCGACATCAACGGCCACCTCTTCTACCCCCAACGTCCTATCAATAGCTGGTACCTCCCTTGGCAAAATAGGAAGATTATCACTTATCTCTTGACCCGCCTCAGCGGTCGTGACCGGCAGACGGGTCTCGTCATCAAGTCCCTCAACAGGGACAGAATCTATCGCTACCTCCTGATCGGTAGCCGCCTCAACTTCCACGGTTGAAGCTGGGGTAAGACTCGGCAATGATACAGCCGACCTCCCCTCATCATGATAAGGAGGGGAATCAACCCTCTCCTCTGTCTCAACCATATCTATTGCCCCCGCAACAGACTCTTGCAGCCCTGGAGCAACGTCATCCGAAGGCGACGAACTCCAATCCACCTCATCATCAGGATGCCTCGAGTCCGTAGGACCCTCAACGTCCAAGGGCTCCACGGCAGACTGTACCTTCCCGGAAGTTGTTGCAACCCCAAAGACAGGAGATACTAAGACCTCCGCAGGAACGTCTTCGGGTCCCTCCTCCACGGGAGACATTATCATCAGTGGAATGCGCTCATCAGAAAAGCCTACCACCTCCTTCGGTTTACTAGCACCCGGTTTTGAAACACGGGACTTCTTCTTCGACTGCAAGAAGAAAAAAAGCATGAGTCACCTCAATGACAAAATGAATTAGAATTACGGAGCACTCCTTACCTCAGCAGGAACTGATCCCGTTGGCGTTACAAGTGGCACTTCCGTAACCTTTGGAGTCGACGTCTTTCTCGACCTTTTCGGTACAGAAGAACCAGCTTCTGTGTCAGCCCGCCTCTTCCCAACAGACGGATCTCTCACTGGTGCTGCAGCAGCAGCCCGATATCCCGCCAATTCTGGTGGACGATATGATCGGGCTGCCATCAACATATTCGCCGTAGCCTCCAGCTGAGCTCCAATGATGAAACTAGTCTCCCTGTCATAACCAGGAGACGCAGCATTCATAGTGCAATACAGCTTGGCGGCCGAATATAGGATCTGCGGCCGAGGGTTGCGAACTGGCGTAGTAAAATTAACGCTAGTGCATCCAGCGTTATAATACTGCCAGCCCCGGGCTCCATCCAGCAAACTCCCGATGAAGCCTAGACTGCTACTGGGATTCCACAACATCAGCTGGATATAGCCAAATTGACGAGCAAATCGGCTTGGCATATATGGCTCCAGATAACATTTATTCTGGTTGCGATAGACCAGGTGAGAAGGTCGGATACTTTGCAACCAACGAAAACTCTATTTCGGCAAAGTAACTGCATCTTCGCCAGAGTCAACTAAATCTTGGTCGGCCTCGAAATCTTTGAAAATCGGGCCAACCTTGACAATTTCCCACCCCTGAAGGTAGGACAAGACTCTCCTGCAAACGGGGACGCCAGTGTATGACCACTTCCTCTTGTAGAAGCGGCAGATGAAGGCATCCCCTTCAACATGATCCTCCTCCGGACCGGGACTCATCACGTTCGGATGATGCAAAATCAGCCATCCCATAAGATAATGGAAAGGCAGCTCGGCCCGGGAAAAGTTGTCATTATTACCTTTCTCATGGATCACGTCATCAGCAAAAGACCTCAAACCGCACAACAGGTTGCACACCATCGCGGGGAGGAGAGCTAAGGGTCGTCCAAAGGCCAACTTCATAGTAGGCAAAATGAGATTCCGATGTACCCTTTCCACGGCACCGGATCCACCTGCAAACACGCAATCCCGGAGCCATATCATCAAATAGGCTGTCAATACTGCCTTAGATGACATCCGGTGCCCACAGTGCCAGAAGCAGCTATATGCATCCTTGCCGCTCTCATCCGAACGTGGGGTCCTCTCATCCAGCCGACTTATTTCAGAAGTCACCTCCGCGGGCTTCAGTCCCTGCGGAGTCACAAATCGGATCCTCGAAGGATCCGCTAAATCCTGCTTAAAGACATAGTCCCTCCAAGCAGTTACATGAGGCTGGGTCTTGCCCCTATCCCTCCGGTGCAACAGATAATGGTGGCTTGTCACCTCTTTGAATACAGCCATCATCTCCGGGTTCTTATCCTCCAGAACCCGAATCTCCTCATTTGACGGAAAATACTCCTCGTACGGCTCTGAGCCCCAAGGAAGCTTAAACACCTCGTACATCTCATGGAGAGCCAACCCCAACTCTCCCACCGGAGTGAAAAAGTTGCCAGTATGGGCATTGAATAATTCCAAGAGCGCAAGGAACATAGGCTTATTGAGATCCACGCCTGCCTGCGTAGCCCGAATAGCGGCTGTCAGCCCAATCTCCTTAAGCTCAACTTTGAACCTTGAAAGCACCCAAGTGGTCAACTCGTCCCACCTCGGAATATAGTGACACCAACCCTCGACTCTAAAGCCACCTGTCGGGTACATGACCTTCGCTGTCAGCATCCGATTTGCAAAGGTCGGGGCACTGAAGGGAAATGTGTCATTCGAAACTTCACTGTAGAGGCTTCCGGGACGCAAGGCTCGGTAACTGAACGAGGAACCAGCTCGAGAAGCAGCCAAAGTATCTCGCTGGTTCGAGGTGGCATCGATCGAAAGGGTACCTCCCAAGGCCCCTCCTTGAGAAGGAGTAAGTTCCCAACCCATCCTTCTCTTCGAAGCTAAATAATAAAAGGCCGTCAACGGCAACTGGCGGTCAACCTGCCTCATGTATAGAACCATGCCTTTGGCAGTGAAGAACCAGTCTTCTTTGATCTTCAGTATCTTCGCTTCAGAAGAGACTAGTCGATCGCCAAACAGAAAGGCAGGTTTTAAGAAAGTCACATCTTCAGATTCAGCAGACTTCAGTTTACCACTCTCCATCATACTCTGGAGGAAAAGTGGCAACTGGTTCTGGATTTGCAGCATTCTCTCCCGGGGTTGGTTCTGTAAGATAGCATCCTTTGCAGGGTTGATCACCGCCTCATCAAAATCAACCCCCATTTGGCAAAGAGAAGCATCCAAGAGGACTTCGTTCAACAGAGGGATCGTCATCGACACTGGCACAACAAAAGTGGAAGTCAGGCAAAAAGACAAAAGGCATCAATAGATTGACGCAGCGTCAGGGCATAGACCCATGCGCGTCAGCTTCAGCGCATCATCCATGCGCGTCGGCATTGGAGCTTCGGCGCATCAGCAGGGCGTAAACCCATACGCGTCAGTATTGGAGCTTCGGCGCATCATCAGGGCGTTGGCCCATGCGCGTCAGCGAAAGCTTCGGCGCATCATCAGGGTATAAAACCCATGCGCGTCAGCAAACTAAACCTCAGTGCATGATAAAGGCTTGAGCCTATGCACGTCGGCAGGATAAAACCTCAGCGTATCAAGGACAGAAGCCCATATGCATCGGCAACAGAAAGTTAGAGCACATTAGATAGCAAAAGTCGACACCCACCCGTCACCCCGGGGCGAACATCGGCCGGAGTCGCAATGGTGGCAGGAGCATCCTCGTCGGCGAACTCTGCCGGCTCCTTTCCCTTGGCACCGTTGCGAGGAATCTTGGGAGCCATTCTATCAGAGAGGAAGAAATTAGGGTTTTTAGAGGAACTCTAAAGGAGGCAAAGGCACAGAGCAGAAGAACTCTCTCTCTCTCTCCATCTCTCACCTATTTATAGGCCATGGTCGCACGCGTGAACCGATGACGAGTGATCTCAGCCGTCGCCTCGGGTCTTGTGAAGATAACAGCAGATAAAACCAAAAGATCATCATTAATCTTTTCGGTTACCGAGGCATTATCATATTCATTAATTAAAAAGAGCGTGCGGCTGAACAGGCATGCGCCCCAACAGTCATGCGTCCTGATCGCCATGCTTCTTATTCAAAGTATTCCAAAACTTATTCAAAAGTTTTGAAAACTTTGAAGGGGGTCTTGTAGAAGTATGGAATTTCAGAACCAGAAAGCCCATGCGCCAGACACTACATGCACCAGAACTCGAACAGAATACTTCACAGCAAAGTCAATAACCATAGACATTTGAAGAAGGACTTTTTATTTATATATAAAAGTCTATTATATGTCTAGAAAAGGTTGTACAAAGGAGAATTTCTACAAAGGAAAGATCCTAAGTCTACAGCCAGCGGCCACCATGCGCCTCCAGATAGGCGCAGCAGTCACCATGCGCTGCCAGTTAGGCACAGCAGATATCATGCGCCTTCAACCAGGCGCATCCCGCCATCTCTTCAGCAGCTCAGTTATGTGCATCCAGCTCAGTTATGTGCATCCCTTCAGCAGCCCAGTTATGTGCCACTCTTCCAACCAGGCTCGCCTGGCCGAGCAGAAGCCCAGTTATGTGTCGCTCTTCCAGCCAGGGTCACCTGATAAATGCTTCGATTACACAAAGCATTTAACCCTCTGGCTGGAACCAAGGGAGAGAAGAGCACCGCAAATCTGTGGCCAGGGGAGGCTTCGAAAGAGCCTCCAAAGACCAAGGAAGACCGTGATCGAAATCACGACGAAAGGAGCAGCTTTCAACACAATCAGAGTGGGCAGCACCCACTTTGAAGGAAGAGAGAGCCTAGCACCGCCATTCCGATCTACGGCTCTTCCGGAACAACGGAGACGAGGCCCGAGCATCCCTATCTTTGGATGCAACAGACACCTTCCGCCTACCTCAGAAGCCCTCGACTCCGTCTTTTGGATGTAACAGTCACCTTCAAGTGCATCAACGACGACAAGGCGTCTCATCTTCACCCTCGGGAACACTTCGTCAACAGAATGCACCAAGTTCATGTTGGAGGTACGTGAGGGAATGAGAAGCAAACCTTCTCTCCATGCCACTATTTATAGGCCGAGCAGATCAAACCCACGCGCCAAGTGGATGGCTCTCTGAGTTCCGAGCAATGAACTCACATTAAATGGATGAACCGGACGCCTCGACTTCAGCCAAACGGCTATTTAAAGGCGCTCGAGAAGCAAAACAGCTGCATCATTAAAGACGTGTCGGATGCGCCGGCTGGACAGCGCATCACACCCCTTCAAACATCAAGCGCCTCCAACAGATGCGCCCTGAACCGAGCGCATCACAGGGGATACGCCCCTATACGTCCTCATACGCTTAGTGGAACATCAACCGACGTGCCCACTCAGCTGTCCATCGAATGTCACAAACATTAAATGCTGGACTGACAAAGTTGGCAGCACGCCTTCCCAAGTCTGGACGGTGGACAGCTTTTACAGAAAATGAAGCGTCCACAACGTCAGCATCATCATGACTTTGCCCCGACGGCTACTGCCACGTGGCCACCCAACCATCCGCATGCGCCTTAAAAGTCATGCGCCTCAGATCCTTCACTGATCCCTAAAGACAGAAGAAGAGTCTCCAGTTGAAGCTTTGCATGCGCCTCAAAAGCCATGCGCTCCAGACTGATCTCTGATCCCGAAAGACAGAAGGAAAGTCGCTTGCATGTGCCTCAAAAGCCATGCGCCCAGAACCGCTCGTGACTCCTAAAGGTCACGAGCCAAAGTCTCATCATGCGCCCAATCCAAGGCGCATCCCACCAAATCATCCCCCCATCAGATCCGAGATCTCCGAGCCATGAGTCGACGACACGTGTCCTTTGACTCAACTCATCCAAGATTTCAGCAACGAAAAGATCTTCTCCTCTGCTACGTGCCGGCTCACAACAGCAGCATGAAGAATTCAACCCCTCGAGTAGGGCGCATCATCCATGCGCCTCCATCAGCAGTCTCCACGTGGCGTCCCCACGTACCGGTGTATCCTACATATGCGCGTATGAGCAGCCAACCTGCCCAGCTATAAATAGAGGAATCATCTCCTTCTTCCACACACACAGACCTACACATACGGACAATACAGGCAGATATCACCAGAGAGGCAGATACAGACACTCAACGTCTTCCTCCTCTCAGCAAGCTCCAGCACCCAGAGCAATCTACACCTTCAGAGAACCGATAATCGTCGTCAGCCCATCAACGGAGTCAACGCATTACCACTCGCTCCATTGGCACTTAGGACCCAGATTAAACAAAAGTGTACTCCTAGGACTACATCTAAGTCCTATATTGTAACACTGTTCTGTTTGTATTAAGATTTACAATCAAACGATTTTAATGGCAGACAATCCCAAGTGGCCCTCCCTCTCGCAAATAACGGCTCATTCCGGAACCAAACTCCTGCCAAGTCTATCAGCAGAAATTCTGCTGCCTCGACCTGGAGGTCACCCGGCATCCTAACTCCAAGGAGCTTCCTCTCTACCGAGTCTAGCCAATCATCTGCTACTACTATGCCCTCAGTCCCTGAGAACTCCTTGGGGTTCAGACCCATGAAGTCCTTGATCGTCTCCGCTCTTTGCCGTGTCTCTACAGGTGGTGGGACCACGGTACGTTCCTCAGAACACTCCATGCTCTGGCGGAGAAGGGTGGTCTGCTCCTGATGGATTGTTAGGAACCCCTGGATCAGAGTGAGCAGTTGGTTCCCGTCGAGTGTGACGGAAGCCTGGGTAGGTATAGTGATAGGGGAAGGTGGAAGTATCGGGTCCTGCTGGGACTGTGATGTGGAAGGTGGTGGAGGCATCTGGGTTGGTGGATTTGTGGAGTGGAGAAATGTGGTAGATGGAGGTGGGGGTGTATCAGTCAACTGGTCAGCTGACTGGATATGGAGTGCGCCATTCTCAGGTGTGACGTACTGGGATGAACGAGTAAGCACCATCTAATTACAATAAAAAGGACTTATAAGGACTTGTTAAAGTAAGCAATCATAGACAAGAAAATCTAATTATAATAGCAAGCATGTGATATATTTCCTATGTTGCAACCCTAGTATTCCTCTAGGTGTTCTAAGCGTCATTCCTAATGTTGTCTAATTACCTTAAGTTCCTAATTGCAGGCATGCTTGGTACAATAACGTAACCAAACAATTTAGTCAGGACCTGCATGGGCCACCACTAAAAACATGTCACGACCCGCTACCCAAATTGTTGGGCCGGGCCGAGTCATGTCCAGCCTACGCTTGAGATAAAGCGCAGTAAGCTGTTCTAGAAGTAACAAGATAAGACTAAATGTGCTAACAGTTCTAATAGTAATAAAGAGTCATAAATGCTCCAAACCCAAAAGTTATCTCATAGAATAGTGAGTCCAAGTACAAGTCTGAAATGTAAAACTGGATACAGGTCCAGTTACAAAATACATAGTCTAATACATGACTACTCTCAAAAGTCTAAAGCAAAAAAGACAACTAGACGAGGTTCCCCGCAGGTACATCCTCATAAGGCAAAGCCTGGTCCTCGGCAGTAACTCTATAATACGAATTATAGAGCAACTCCTCCTCAGTAAGTATACCTACAACGTTATCCTGTCAGGACGGAAGCAAGTACTGATTCTAACAAACTAGTACATGAAACATGAAAATGAACATAAGAGGAATAACTGGAAGCATGGCATCACATAATCTATCATGGCAAGGACACATATGTCATAGAGACAGATGTATATGTAATATTTAAAACTGTAGCAGGTACGTGATCGTCAATAGGTGTACAATGTGCAGGGGCACATAATGAAATATACTTTCGTACAAGTGTAAAGGCAATAGATGTACATACGCACAAATACAGCTTTGAGATAAAGGCCTACGGCGCAGTAACATATAAAATAAAACTTTGCTCGGTACTGTAGAGGGGGCATGATCACGTACTCAACTATCAGTTTCCCTATACCCAGATTCTAATCATGTGAGAGATATAAAACTATTCTAAACATGGTAGTGACTGAAAGTAATACAACATGTGAAGGTTTAACTTGCTATCCCAAGGATCAGCATTTAACATGGTTGGATTTGCAGTTCATTGTTGTAACAGTATGTAAAGTTTGTAGAAAGTACTTGCCTCTAGCAAAGCAAGCTGTGATAAAAATGCTATAGATGCCTGGTAACTCGTCACTGTAGAAATAAATACATAAACTTAGTTTTTACACTAAGCTAAAACACTAAGACACTAATTGGTGCAACACGACTTATGACTGGACACCTAGCCAAAATGATGACTTTAGCATAGGAGACCAATGTAGGGTGACACAATATTATAACTAACATACTAGGGTCTTTACACTAGTGTGGGGTGAGGTTCAATACGGCTATAACTCAAAATAACACAAAAAGGTTGTAAGTCGTAATTATTCAATAAATAAATCAACTGTACATTGTGTTCCAACAATTTTTGAGATAGACAAAAAGCTCAATTTTACATAAAATAAAGTACCAAAATGATCCTTGTTAATTATAGGATATTATTATAATTTTTCTGGAATTTATTAACCAGTATAAGTATTTTATAAAAATCAGTTTTCATAAGTACACAGAAAGTGAGTTCTGGTTTCATATGCCAAAACAGTGGCAAAACTATAAATTAAATTCTGTAAAAATTATACTAAATTAGCTAAATTAACATAGTATCTAAATACTATTTTTCTAGAATTTTAACAGCAATTAAAGTATTTTTATAAATTCAAAAATAGCATGGTACACAATCTAAAATTAAATAATTAATTATCTGCGTATTTTGTCCATGTACATAATTTGAACCAAAGTTCAAATACAGGACCCAAGGCCATGAATCAAGTCCAATATGACTTGTACAGGTCTTGAATGTGTGAAAATACATTTGAGCCCAAAAATCCATGCTAGGCTTGGACACCAAATGGTTGCAGAAATTAAAATACACAAAAATACAAAGATGTAAAAATACATAATAAATATTAATATTTTAACAAGGTAAAATTATACATAGTAGTCATATAAATATGACAAGTATATTTACATATATTAAAGTATAATATATGTACACTATTACGTAAAGTATAGAGATGAAATAGTTATGTATACATATATATACATACATAACATATATATATATATATATATATATATATATATATATATATATATATATATATATATATATACATATATATATATATATATATATATATATATATATATATATATATACATACACTCGTACATTAAAATGCTATATATATATATATATATATATATATATATATATATATATATATATATATATATATATATATATATATATATATATATATATATATATATATATATAATATAAATACTGTACATATACGTATATAACAGTATATATATATATATATATATATATATATATATATATATATATATATATATATATATATATATAAATATATATATATATATATATATATATATATATATATATATATATATATATATATATATATATATATATATATATATATATATAAATATATATATATATATATATATATATATATATAAACAAAAACAAAGAAAAAGAAAAAGGAAAAGAAATAACAGCGCGGGGGAGGGGGGGTTCGAACTCGGCCCACTGGGTCAGGTTCTCGAGTTGGGTCGGGGTGGCCAGGGGGTCAGCCCGCTCTTCATGTTAGGGTGAGGGTTTAGTTTAGTTATAATTATGTTTTAGTTTATATTTTATTAAACCCGATAAAACAATCCTGTGTCCTGACAGTTAGGGACACAGGAGTCGCGTGTTCGTGCTAAGCACGACACATACGGGTCATAAAACTCGTGTCCAGACTTACCCTCGTGTTCCTCAGGACACGGCGAACCACATATGCGTACACGAGACACGCACGACACGTTTCGACACTGTTACTTACGTGTCCAGCTAGCTGGGGGGGGTTTCGAGTGAGCTGTCGGCGGCTAGGGGCGTCGGGAGCGGCGCTCGGGTGGCGCTGCGTCCAGCTCGGCGCGGCGAATCGATCGGTGGTGGTAGATGGGGGTGGCGACTGTCGGGGAAGTGGCGTTCGGGTTAGCCGGAGTTAGGGTTCAGGTGAACTGGGAATGGCGGTTGTGGGCGGCTGGGTGGTCGGAGATGGGTCGGGTTGGTGGTGGTTGGGTCGGGGAGAGTGAGGGGGTTATTTTATAGGGGTGAGAGGTCGGTCGAAGGTTGGTTGGGCGGCCGAAAAACGCGAGTCAGCTGGCCGGTCGTCGGTCGTCGGGGGTGGGTAGATTTAGGTTTTGTATTAGGGTCCCTAGGATTTTAGTTATTGCAAATAGGTCCCCAATATGACTGAATGCAAATAGTAATTTGCATTCCACATTAAAAACAATTAGTTAATTATAAATTAATACTGAAACAATTCTAAATATTACAAACTACTATTATAACATTTCAATAAATTACAAAACTATATTAAAACATTTTAATAATTTGCAAAATAGTATTTTAGTATTTAAAACTCATTTAAAAATTATTTAAAAATTCTAGAAAAATTCCTAAAAATCATAATAAATTATTTTAATGCTAAACAGGTCATTAGAAACTAATTAATTCTAATTTAAATAATTTTGAAAAATAGGGGCTGACATTACTGTCTGCCTACGGGCTGTAACATGATTGACGAATCCTAGGGTTGATCATGTATGACTAAGACTCTTGCTAGTCTTCACATTTTGTATTACTAGCTTCATGATCATCCAAATATGTAATGTATGGGATGCCTTACTATTGTATATTTGATGCTCTAATATCTTGTAATTGCTTTTACTTGCTTGAGATTGAGACAATAGACTTGTTCATGACCATAAGAGACTGATGGCTTGTAGTTAAACCCTCATGTATCTAGACAGTCGTGATCGTATAGCGAGGTGGATTCCATTTCAATATACGTAGCTGGCTATGTATGCCCCCGCTCTCCAGTATTCTGGTTCTGGGGCATTACAACACCGCATGGGCTGGGGCTTGGTTTGGGTCTAGTCCGGACTAGTTTAGTACAACCGAATCTCCAAAAAGTCATAATATTAATAAATAACAATTTAATTATTTATAGGAGTCAAGTCGCAACTTGGCCTGATTTTTCTAGTTAGAATTCACATATGGCTCGGCCATCCCTACAATGACTAATACACTAGTCAAGGCATACAACTACACTATCCGTGCCATTATTTCTACTTATCTTGTAATCCAAATCTCAACCATGACTAAGGTCATCTATCGTAATAATTATTTAATTAAAATATTTTAAAATTTCCAAAAATTAACCTTTTAATTCAAATAAATAATAATAATAAAATATTTTCAAAATTTTCGGAAAGAGGAGTTACAGTATTCCCAGTGTTAAAACGCATGAGAATGCCATTATCCGTGTAATTTAATACGGAGAATGCCATTCTCTGTTTTAAATTATACGGAGAATGGCATTCTCCGTTTCATTTAAACGGAGAATGACAAGGAGAATGGCATTCTCATGCGTTAAAACGCATGAGAATCACCATACTCCTTTTTAAATGAAACGAAGAATGCCATTCTTCGTTTTAAATTATACGGAGAATGGCATTTCCAGTGTTAAAACGCATTAGAATTGCCATTCTCCGTATACTTTAAACGGAGTGTGCCATTCTCCATTTTAAATTATACGGAGAATGACATTTCCAGTGTTAAAATGCATGAGAATGATCATTCTCCGTCTAAAACTCACGGAGAATGATCATTTTCAAGGGAATTGGCCATTCTCCGTCTAAAACTAACGGGGAATGATCATTCTTCGTCTAAATATAACGGAGAATGCTCTTTATCTGTGACAAGTGAATGAATGATGACCATTCCAGTCATATTAGCACGGCGAATATCAGTCGCCTTCATATCCGCACAAAGAAACGAGATTAAGATCTCTCTAATCGTTTATCAGTTACAAATCTTCATAACAAATTCAAATTCAGCAAAAATTTCAAGAAAATCACAGTGAACGAAGATCTTCTCTCCACAATTAACCTAATCGTCGGAAAACTTCAAATCTCTCCACGAAGATGATGATGATGATGATGATGATGATGAGCGATGATAGTGAGCGATGATCAAAGTTCTTCTGAAGAAAATCACAGTGAACTACGAACGATCTTTACAATCTCCCCTGAAGATGAGAGCAATGGAATTCAGATCTCTCGTGAAGAAAAAGAAGACGAAAATAGCAATCCAAATATGAGTTTTTAATTCAAAATCATATATATATGACCAAATTTGCGCGAAGGAATATTTTTGGTACTATGAAAATGTCAATTTTGTAAATACATAGCATCTAAAGGGAATCTTGGAATATTTAACGTGGAATTATATAATTCTGGGCATTTCATAAAAGTCATCATGCGGGTGGATTTTTTATACAAACCAACCCTGAAATTGGATTTCTCAGTAATTTCCATTTATTTTTTCTAAAAGATATTTTATATGCAGTTGTACCAAACAACAACCAAGACTGGTTTTGAAAAAAATAAGCAGAAGCAACCATGGTAAAGGGTTGCTTATTGTCACCCGGAAAAGCTTTTTGGTGATGAGACGAACATAGAAATAAAAAATTAAAGTTTAATTTTGGAACAACTTTTGAAAGAAAAATCTAAGACCATCTCCAATGGTGATTTCTAAAATTGAGTTCTTATCCTACTTGTCTACTTTAAGGAGATTTCTATCTAGTTGAAAGAGTTTCTACATAGAAATTGTAGACATACAAAAATGCTCTCCAATGGTTCTCCATTTCTATCCTATGTGTCACATAGTAAAAGGACCAATTTAATGGTGTGAGGCCCAATAATAATTGTCATGAGAGATAGAAAATTTTTCATGAGAGTTTCTAAGACCATCTCCAATGGGGGTTTCTATCTTCCCTATTTCTATGGAAGAAATCTATTTTAGAAAAAAATTCTCCCAATGGTGATTTCTATCACCATTTCTATCCTAGGTGGCAATGATGTAGGATAGAAACTTTCTAAGAGGGTTTCTACATGTAGAAACTCTCATATAAATTCTCCTATCTCTCATGACAATTATTATTGGACCCCACACCATTAAATTGGTCCTTTTACTATGTGACACATAGGATAGACATGGAAAACCATTGGAGAGCATTTTTGTATGTCTACAATTTCTATCTAGAAACTCTTCCAACTAGGATAGAAATCTCCTTAAAGTACAATGCCAAGTAGGATAAGAACTCAATTTTAGAAATCACCATTGGAGATGGTCTAAAAGTATAAACCCTCCTAGAAAGTTTCAATCCTACATCATTGCCATCTAGGATAGAAATGGTGATAGAAACCACCATTGGGAGAAATTTTTTCTAAAATGGATTTCTTCCATAGAAATAGGGAAGATAGAAACCCCCATTGGAGATGGTCTAAGAAACCTAAGATATCCCAATTGACGCATGGCAAGAACATTTTAGGATATCATTGGTTGACTGAAACTCACATGAAATTGAAGTCATTTCTCATGTTTTTTTCCGCAATTTTTTTAAATAATAACTAACGAGAAGGGGAAGGAAGAGGGTCGAATTAGGTTCATCGAGTTCCTTGGCCTCATTCACTTTGATTTATTTATTTTTCCGAATAAAAGTCGAGCTCCAAATAAACATAAGAAATCAAGAAACTCATGGAACTTGCAGTAGGCACAATGCATATAACTTCCCAACCACAAGAAGTTCGAAGCAAAACCCTGACTTTCGATGGAAGTCAGAAGTGTACACCAGATTACAGAACTTTTAGCACTAACAAGAACCCATTCTAATCACATAAACATACAACATAGGGTGTCCTTACTGGAAAACAAATTTAAGTGGCATCAGAGAAAATCTAGTGTATAGATAGAACATTCAGTTCCAGATTTGAGATATTGGTATTTTCTAAAACCAGAAAGTAAATCAGGATACAAAACCCTGACTTTCTACGGAAATCAGTGGCTTGGATTTGACCCTGCTAAGGATTTACATGGGAAAACTGCCTGGACGAAGTCCAAGAAGCGCTTCGAGTAGTACCGGGGATGCACTGCGGAGATGGAGAGATGGTCGAACTTGAGAGACTTGTACGCGTGCTCAATTCTCTTGCCCACGTTGTAGTCCTGCAGTATATCGATGATCCCAAGGTAGATCACCACGTCGTACACCTCGTGGAACATCTGGGTTCCGTCGTTTGAAGGGATGTGCTCTGCCCTCGCTGGCATGTTAACTCCGAGTTGGATTTGAAGCCTGGTAAACAATATCCGGTAGAATAAGATATAACGTATCGACAAACTTCCAACTTTGTACACTACTTGCACTCCTGAGGTTAGAAGATGAACCACAGTTTAACACCACCAAAAATAATAATTTGACTGGGGACAATATTTAAATATGGAAAAAGACCAATGTTTTAGCTGTGTTGGACCTTAGAAGCCAGCAGCAGTGGCGGTGGCGAGGAGGGCGACACTAAGAGTCTAAAGTTGAGAGCGTACACTAATAATTTTTTTTTAAATTAATTATTATTATCAAAATTTATAGATATCTTAATTTATTTGAATTTATAAAATTCAGTTCAAAGTTACAGAGAGATCATTCGCATGGTGATGGTGATGTTTATGATGTCAAGATAAGTAATCCTTAGTTTTTTGTTACTTTGATGAATGTGTATTAAAAACAATCTAACTTTCTTTCCAAAAAAATTGTCCTCTTTTAAAATTCTGGACCATATTATGGGAAGCGCTCATGTCGTCGGAGAAACACGCTCCCGTCGTCAGAAAAAAGAGCTCATGTGTCGCTCCTAAGTAAGAACCGCTGAATCACGGTTCTTACAGAGATTCGTTAGCCTCCTAGGAGATTTTGGCTTCTAAGTGTTGGACGGACACGGAAAAATAGTGTGCTACCCGGATCCGTCTGTAACCATGTCCGTATAGTACCATGTAGTTGAATGCATATTTTACCTATCCAGACGTGTACATATTTGTGCAACAACAGTGTTTCAGAAAAGAATTCAAATCACAAGTGCAAAAGTTAGTAGTTCGATCTCTGACACGGGGAGCACAACGATTATTGTCACACATGCAAGGGTTGAAAGAGTATGGAAACTCACCTGGCACCAGGAAGTAGAAGATCCACTTCTTCATCACCAGCAGCTGATGCTCTCAAGCGGCTACCTCTTATATGAGGGCCAACGACAACACTGTTCTTGTCGCTTCCCCGAGGAATCAATACAAGGCCTTGTGGGAAGTTAGAAATCTCATCCTCTTGGACATCTGTATCCGACAGGCACTAAGCAATAAATTACTTTATTCTGTTAATGAATTTAATATTATGAAGTGGGCAAATTTCTTAACCTACGTTGCAGTTGCAACGATACAACAGAATGTAGACACGGGGACACAGACAGATCTTGTGTTGGTGTGTCAGTGCCACATAAGACTATAACACAAGACTGGCATGTTTACCCCTTCTAACCATCAGAAGCATAATCAAATAACTTTGCGCAGAATAGGTTCAAGTAAGATGAACCGGTTTATGCAAGAAACTTACATTTTCTTGTGAATCTCAATTACATGAAAAGTGAATTGATTTGACTTCAATGAAGTATTACATATATTAAGCGGCATAAAGTATGAAGATTAAAAAAAAATACTGATCTCTTCTGGTACTAAAATAGCAAGCTGGCTTAGGCACTTGCACAAACATGTGTACTCCCCAATAATGGATATCCGAAGATAAAAGAACTGATATTTCAGATATTCCTGACACCTGGTATATTATGACTGATTCACTTCAAAAAATCTGTTTCAATGTGGCTTTCTAACGCCTTACGGATGACAAAATATCTTGATAGAAATTTTTATCGTCTTCCTTTATTAGAATTTGTCTTCGTCCATAAGAATTTCCAATGGAATAAACCCAAGAAATCAGACAACTCCTCAGAGAAAACTCTTAACCGCAAAGACAAGAATTTGCGTGGTTCGGCCAAGATGCCTACTTCCACGGAAGAGGGTGATTCAGTTCCACTATGAAGAAGAAAAGAAATTACAATGATTCTCTCAACGCTTCTCTCCTTGCTCTCAAGAACTCTCTACCACAAAGATAAAGAAGAAACAAAAATCTCTCAAACTTTTGTGTTGAACTTATTCAACAACTTTAGCTCTCTTGTGTTGAACTTATTCAACAACTTTTATTGAGCACAATGAGATCCCAAACTCTTGTGTTGAACTTATTCAAAAACTTACATTGAGCACAATGAGGTATCTTGTGGAGAACCTTTAGGCCCCTTTATATAGCATGTCACGTGTCTATATATGGAAACCCAATCCTATGTAGACTTATATATTGGAAATTTATATATGAAAATCTAATCCTATGTAGGCTTATATATTGGAAATCTATATAAGAAAATCCAATCCTATGTAGACTTATATAATGGAAACCTATATATGGAAATCCAATATATGGGAAGTCCAATATATGGAACAAGTCAAAAATGAATGGTCATGGTCCTGTGCCTATTTTTGGACATTTTTCTTCAATTTTGGAGGGTACTCTTTGGTCGCATGAACATAATCTTTGTAACCCAAAAAAAAAGAAAAAAAAAAGAAAACTATCATTCAAGGTATATATTGTTACTGTTTTCACAAATTCCTCTCGCCAATAGATCCTTTAGTGCCAAAATAGAGGGCTTATACCTGGTTGAGGACAACCAGTTTAAAACTCCAGGCAACTTCCCAATGAAGCCTTCTCAACTATGTTGCAGAAATAAGATACAATCCCAGGCTCAGAGCCCCTCACAGGTACTTGTGTTAATCAATAAAGAATAACATAATGCCAGCTTAAAGCATGAACTCTCTTTTTCAACACTAAAACTTTAGATTATGGATCTAAAACCTTGAGACGAAGTTTGGAGAGAGGAGTAACTTATGGGCACAAAACATGCAAGGATGAGAAAGGAATAGCAAATACCTTCCCCTGAAAGGACTCTCAGACCATCTGCTGATGCTGTCAAACTTCTATGGAAAGATCCACCTGTATGCAGAATTTGGGGAGCTCGATAATGGACACCTAACAAAAGGCTATAATCCATTATATGATGTTTTTCCAAAAATTTACTATCAATCTCAATCTGCCTGCGAAAATATAATAATAGTCATGAAGTATCCCAAGAAATACAAAACATGCAAGAAAATAAGATTTGAAATGACGTGATGAATTTCAAAATTTAGATAATAACATAACGAGAAGAAAGCCTTTATTGCCAAACTTTTTTAGGTTGGCTACATCAATCCTTTCTTTCACTATAGCGGGCCATCTCAATAACACTAGCAAAATACCCAACGAGTCCATTGTTCGATCTAACCCTAGTTCTAGAAAATCCTACCACGATCCTATCACTCCTACGCAGTGTATTTGTCAGTCTCCACTTACTAACAAATAGAAGAAAAACTCTTATAACTGATCACACCAAGGCAAATTATAGGGAATGATCACGTCTGAGTTCAAACTAAAAAACAAAGCCTTTACACAAATTTTTTGAGATCAGCTGTTTGAATCCACTTCTTCCATTTTAGTTCTGTCAAGGGGCATGTCCTCAAAATTAATGGGAAACAAACAAAGATACATAAGATTTTTTTTAGAATAAATAATACATGTCATTTCATAGATGGCGATATTGAGAATGATGTCATGCATAAAATCAAAACATCATTGTTGAAATGAAGGAGTGTTTCTGAAGTATTTTGTGATAGCAAGACACCTCTGAGGTTGAAAGAAAATTATACAAGACTACTCTAAGACGAGACATGCTTTATGTATCATATTATTAGGAAATTATAACAAGTCCATAAAGTTAGTGTAGTCGAAATAAGAATGCTAAGATACATGAGTGAAAATACATTAAAAGATAAGTAATGAGTGTATCCATGGAAAGTTAGAGGTGACATCAATTGAGGACAAGATGAGAGAAAATCGATTTGAGTGGTTTGGACATGTGCAACGCATACGAATAGATACTCCAGTAAGAAGGATCGATAAAACAATAGTTTATGGAGCCGCTAGGACTAGAGGTAGGCCCAGATGAACATGCTTTGAAGTGTCAAAGAAGATATGCACAGGGCCGCACTGAGCTGATGGAGGGCCGAGGCAAAACTTTCAAAATGGGTCTCCCATACATAATGTAAAACAAAAGTGTAAATAAAATAAAAATTGCTGTAGTCAAGATTTGAACCAAGGACCTCTTTGTTGAGAACTAATAAGGGACTTTAGTCCCACATTGGAAAATGTAGTATGAAGAGGAGCTAGACTCCCTATAAATAGTAGTAACCAATCAATAAAATACACAACAATTATTCTCTATATGGTATCAAAGCCATAACCACAAATTTTTTTTCCCCCCCCCCCCTTTCCCCACCGGCAGTACCCCTTCCCCCCCCCTGCAGTCCCCCCCTCCCCCCTTCCCCCCCCCCCCCCCGACCCCCCCCGAGTCCCCCCCCCCCCGCGCCCCACCCCAGTCCCCCCCCGACGCCCTGCCGCCCCCCCCCCC
Organism: Iris pallida; assembly: GCA_029216955.1. NCBI lineage: Eukaryota > Viridiplantae > Streptophyta > Magnoliopsida > Asparagales > Iridaceae > Iris > Iris pallida. The sequence continues at coordinate 18,715,396 of JANAVB010043419.1, forward strand.
CCCCCCGACGCCCCCCCACCTTTTTTTTTCTTTTCGAAAAAAAAATCCTAATTTTGAGAGAGATTATGTGGGTGATTTTTCGACGACGGATGGCTGTCAAATGCTTTATTTGCACCTTCTGTTCCTAGATTACGCCATCCGGAATTACAAATGCTTTATTTGTTTTTCGTTCTCGATCTGCAAATTAGGATCTATGCGCGCGCCGGTGTTGGCCACGTTGACCGCGCAGTCGTAAGGTCTCCGTTGAAGACTTTACGTACAGACGACGACGACGGCGCCATCGACGCCGACGAAGACGACGACAAAGACGAAGCCGACGTAGACGACGACGACGACGATTCACCGTTGAAGACGCCATGGATTCGATCAGTGGTAAACTGACAGCAGATGAGAGAAAGGCCTTGGTTGATGATATTTTATCAAAGAGATTAACCGAGCGACCCCACGTGTGATCCATACTGATGTGGATCCGTCACCCTACAAAATGGGGAAGCTGGAAGACAAGTTGGACGGCACGTCCAATTACTTGAAATGGTCACGCAGGCCATGCGGACGCTGAAGGGACGGCTTGGTTGGCTACGTCAATGGCCAAACCAAGGCGCCAGATGATCCCTCCTTAAAGGAGTTTGCTGTTTGGAAAATTGTCAACAATGTTGTGGCTGAATGGTTGACCGCCTCCTTGACCGACCAGGTGTCGGGCAATGTAGAGGCGATGGAGGCTGCTGCTGATATATGCGGACTTTGAAGGATATGTACTCCGGCTCGGCAATCCTATGCGGGTCTTCCAACTGCAGGATGAACTTGATAGGGTGGCCCAGGACGACCGCACCATCTCTGAGTATGCAGCACTGTTGAAGAAGTTCTGGTCTGATCTGGATCACTATGATCCTCTTGGGATGGAAGATGCCCAAGTCGAACCCGCATTTGAGAAACATTTCCAAAAGTTCTTAGATTATATTTTGCGTCAACGGATGATGAAGTTCTTGAAGGGTCTTAATCCTGTATTTGAGAATAGAAGGAATGTACTCCTGGCACAGCCCATGCTTCCCACCTTAGAAGAAGCCATAGCTGCCATGGCACAAGAAGAGGCTCGCTTGAAGTTGATGCCCAACAAGGGCTCTTTCCAGAGGGAGCAAGCCACTGTTGACAAGTTCCCTTGCCGTCTTCAATCAGCCTCCCCCTGTGGCCGGTGTTTGCCACAACTGTGGTGACTCAGGACATTACATCAGATTTTGTCCCAAATCCTGCACAGTCAGTCGAGTGATCGTGGACGGGGTCGTGGAGGACGTCGTGGTGGTAGAGGCGGTTATGCTGGTAGACGGAGAAATTATTCTGGAGGACACAAAGCTAATCTGGCGGAAGAAGGGGGCGACCATCACCTGGCTGAGTTAACCCCTCTTGAGAAGGAGTTCCTCGCGAAGTTACGCGGCACGAAGCTGGGTTCGGACGGCAGTAATGGACGTCATCTACCTCGGGGGACCACATCACTTGCTTTGCCCAAAATGGCACAGTATACCTGCACGTGCTTTTGCAGCAGCTGTCCACCAACCAGGTTGGATTATGGACTCAGGGGCATCTCGCCATGTCGGGATCCCGCGGTGAGTTCCAGGACTATACTCATCTACCGACGCCGGAGAGCATTCAGACTGCTGATGGTAACTCCAGCCCTGTCATGGGTAAAGGCACTGTCGCATGCACCCCTTCTCTCACTCTCACCAATGTCTTACATGCTCCGTCTTTTCCTGTCAATCTTCTTTCTATTAGTGCCATTATCCTTGATCTTAACTGTACTGTTTCCTTTGACATTCCTACGATGACTTTTCAGGAGAAGGGACAGGACGACGACTAGGGACTGGCACATGCATAAGGGCTGTGGTACTTGGACAGGACTGGACTGGACAAAGCTTTGGCATCTCTGGTAGCAGACACCACCAGAAGATTCACGGCGCAGTGTCGAAGATGACTTGCTACTCCACCACCGGCGTGTCGATCATTCTTCTTTTAAAATTATTAGTCGAATGTATGTCCTTATACCAAAGGGCTAATAAAGAGAAGTTATTTTGTCATGCTTGAGTTGGGTAAACATACCAGAAGCACGTATGTGAGTTCAGGTAGTAGGAGTTCGGCTGCTTTTGATATGATACATTCAGACGTATGGGACCCTTGTCCTACAACCGGTATTAACGGTTTTCGATGATTCGTCACTTTTATTGATTGTTATACTCGTGACATGGGCATGGTTTAAAGTATCGGTCGATACCGATCCGATACGGCCGATACCGATACGGTTTGGCACGTTCCGATCCGATACCGACCGATACCAAATATTGACCGATACCGACATTGGGGGTCTTTTTTCCGGTAATTCGGCAAAGAAAATTAAACAAAAAAGACAAATCAACAAGGGTTTAAAGCATAACAAGGTTGTAGAAGCATGTAAAAGAAGAAAATCACATCTTCACATCTATTGTATGTAAACCAATCGGTAAGGGTGACTACTATTTCATTTAATTTCAAAACTACTAAAAATAACACTGAAAATACTTAAATTATGCCTAAATGTATAAAATATATGTTTTTAAATGTAAATAATTTATTAATAATTATTTGTTTTCCGATACCAAAGTTCGATACTTCGATACAATACCGCCGATACTACCGATATCGCCGATACCAATACTCATAGGAATAGTCCGATACTGATTCCGATACCGATACTGTGAACCTTGGACATGGGTGTACCTTATGAAGAATAAAAGTGACATTTTTGAGGCGTTTCGAGACTTTCATCGCCGGGTAGAAACTCAATATGGCACTAAAATTAAGTGCTTACGGTCTGACAATGGGACGAAATATACAAATAGGAAGGTTGCTGAGTATTTATCCACTCATGCATACTACACCAAACTTCCTGTGCCTATACACCGACACAAAATGGTGTGGCCGAACGGAAGAACAGACACCTGCTGGAGGTCGCACGGACGATGATGCTGGCTATGAATATTCCAAAACACTTATGGGGGCAGGCGGTGTTAGCGGCATCTTATCTCATCAACCGAATGCCATCTCAGGTATTGGACTGGAAGACACCGCTGGAGATGCTTACTGGTGCAACCACGTACACTGTTCCACCGAAATATTTGGGTGTGTATGTTTTGTCCAAGATAATAGGCCAGGAGTTGGAAAACTGGATCCTAGAGCGGTTAAATGTGTCTTTGTCGGGTACACGGTAACTCAGAAGGGATACGCATGTTGGAGCCCAGTTGAGCGAAAATGTTTGTAAGCATGGACGTTACATTCAGAGAACTGAACCATATTATAGTTCGGATGACGGTTCGACGTTTGGTGACACACCTAACATAGAGGGTGTTAGATGTGAGGGGGAGAAATTACGCCCATCTGTGGTAGTCAGATCGTCACATGCCCGGTCGTAGAAAACTGGACGACAGGAGGAGAAAGCAGTGACTCCGATACAGAAGATGAAGAAGATACATATGGGGAGCAGCAGACAATGGAAAAGGAGCTCCAAGTCTACAGAAGGAGACAGCAGAAGTAGTACTATGCCTGTACCGTCCTGTGCCTATTGTACCAAGTCCCTCGTCTACTCCTGCTCCAACTCTGAAGATGTTGCCCCCGCACTAAATCAATCTGATTCTGATGCGGATCTCTCTGACTCTGATGGTATGATCTCTCCACCACCTATTGCTCCCTTAAGGAGATCTTCTCGCATCAATACGGTAAGGCTCCTAGTCGTTTTGATGATTAGAACATGATATTGCCAACTACCTGTCTTATTCTAACATTTTTTCGAATTATCGAGCCTTCATTGCATCATTAGACTCTACTTCGTTGCCCAAGTATTGGCAGGAAGCAAAGAAAGATCCAAGGTGGAAAGCTGCAATGATGGAAGAACTTGGGCACTGGAGAAAAATAAGACGTAGGAGCTGGTTCCATTACCCAAAGGAAAGAAAACTGTGGGATGCAAATGGGTATACACAGTAAAGGAGACGTCAGAAGGAAAGGTGGAACGATACATGCGAGGTTGGTTGCAAAAGGATACACACAATCATATGGCATATATGATGACGTTTGCTCCAGTAGCGAAAATGAGCACCGTAAGAACTCTGGTCTCCATTGCAGCAAACTATGGGTGGAAGCTATACCAGTTAGATGTGAAGAATGCCTTTCTTCATGGGGACCTACAAGAAGAAGTGTACATGGAACTCCCGCCAGGGTGCTACGCTACAGAATCAGACGGAGGGACGTCACATGGAAAAGTGTGCAAACTAAAGAAGTCGCTATATGGACTCAAGCAATCTCCTCGAGCCTGGTTTGACAGATTCAGAAAGGCTTTACAGGCATGGGATACCATCAAGCAAATGCAGATCATACGGTCTTTCTTCAGCATGCAAGAGGCCACATCACTATACTTGCTGTATACGTGGATGATATAGTAATCAAGTAATGATGAAGTCGAGATCGCTAAGCTGAAGTCAAAACTCGCGAAGGAGTTTGAGGTGAAGGATTTAGGAGCAATGAGGTACTTTCTAGGTATTGAGGTGTGTGAAGGTGAACAAGGAATTGTTCTCTCACAGAGAAAATACGCACTAGATCTGCTGAAGGAGACAGGGATGCTGGGATGCAAAGCAGCAGTCACTCCAATTGACCAAAAGTGCAAGTTGGGAGCAGAAACAGGAGAGTCAGTTGATCATGAAAGATATCAACGACTTGTAGGGAGATTGATTTATCTGGGACATACTCGTCCTGATATCTCATTTGCGGTGAGTGTAAGTTGCTACATGCATGATCCAAGAACGGATCATATGGATGCAGTGTTTCAGATCTTGAGATATCTGAAAGGAACGCTGGGGAAAGGGCTATGGTTCAAGAAGAATAGAAGTATAGAAGTTGAGGGATACTGTGATGCAGACTGGGCGAGCTGTATAGACGATAGAAGGTCTACCACGGATATTGTGTCTTTGTAGGAGGAAACTTGGTCTCATGGAGAAAGAAACAGTCAGTGGTAGCACGGTCTACAGCTGAAGCAGAATACAGAACAATGGCTTTGGGAGTGTCGGAGTTGTGGGTGAAAGCGTTGCTGACAGAGTTGAAGCTGGACAAGGGAGCACCGTTACGTCGTCTGAGCGATAGTCAAGCTGCAATAAGTATTGCTAACAATCCAGTTCAGCACGACAGAACGAAGCACATCGAGATCGATCGATTCTTCATCAAAGAGAAGCTGGAACAAGGGATACTGAAGATTGATCATGTTCGCTCAGAAGAACAAGTGGCAGACTGTCTGACTAAGGGTCTTAGTTCATTAAGTCTGTCGAAGCTATGTAACAAGATGGGAATGATTAATATCTATCGCCCATCTTGAGGGGGAATGTTGAGAACTAATAAGGGACTTTAGTCCCACATTGGAAAATGTAGTATGAAGAGGAGCTAGACTCCCTATAAATAGTGGAGTAACCAATCAATAAAATACACAACATTATTCTCTACACTCTTAAATATAAGTCTAGCATTATAACCACTACACCACAATGTTTTTTTTAAAACAGTACATGATATGTACTAGTTCTATTGTAGATAGTTCTATGTTATTGTCCCCTTTCGTCAGGGGGCCCTGGGCCGTCGCCCGGCCTGCCCTGGGCCAGGGCCCCCCTTGGATATGCATTTTATTAGCATCTTAGTGGACATGGGATGCAAACAACCGACTCCACAAATTTGGGATAAAGACTTTGTTGTTGTTGTTGTTGTAATAATACATATGCCAAGACCTACACAGTAATTGTTAGTTTATTGTTGATGAAGTTCTGAAAAACTTCAGGGATACCAATGAGGTATTTATTTGGATAAAATGTTCATAAATATTGCAATATTTCAAGAAAATGGAAATCCCCCCTTCACACACACAAGTAACAAAGGCGCACACAGAAAAAGGTATAAGAAACATGTGTATACACCGTGAACAGAAAAGAACGTAAAATACAAAAGATAAATAATTATTATTCGGTATTGGGAGCCATCTACTGAAATGAGAAACATATACAGAATCTAAAGAATAACTAGAACTATTACCAAATGCAGAAGAAAAAATTTGTTCAACTAAATTCAATGCTAGCACCAACATTTTTTTGAGGTGTCCTTTCTACGGCTTGGCACCAACATCTTACTTCATGTATTTTTCAAGCTTTTGAAAGTCTTAGACTCTTAGCTGCTATGTTGCCACAAACACCAATACAATGAAACATGAATGGGCACACACGGAGACAAAATCGGATCTGGTGTGTCCTAGTGTATTGTGTAGTGTCTTTGTGTGTATTGTTTTGGACACCGACACACACATGACCCTGAACTTGGAGTGTCCTTCCATCCTAGCTTATCATGAGTGACTTTCAGATTAAATTTCTAGCAGACTAGCAGTTAAATCTGATATATGAGGGTTGAAACTACTTTCTTTCACTATCACTTGGTTTCTATCATAGTTTGCAGTATCGGCCGCCGATACCGATACGGACGATACCGATACGGTTTGGCATGTGCTGATCCGGTACTGACCGTTATCGATATTGACCGATACCGACGTTGGAGGCCTCTTTCCCAGTCAATTCGGCAAGAAAATTGAACGAAAAAGGCCAATCAACAAGGATGTAAAAGCATATAAGGGTTGTAAAAGGATGTAAATGAAGAAAACTTATTTATCTCATGTAAACCAATCAACAAGGGTGACTATTATTTCATTCAAATTCAAAACTACTATGAAACAACACATAAAATACTTAAAACTATGTCAAATGTATAAAATAGTTTTTCTAAATTTTTAATAACTTAATTAATAATTATTGCTTTCCAATACCAAAAAATCCGATACTCCTGATCCAAAACCGTTGATACTAACGATAATGCCGATCCTGATACTCATAGGAAGGGTCTGACACCAATTTCGATACCGATTCTACGAACCTTGGTTTCTATGTTATACGAAATATAATTAATGTCAAACCTGACACTTATTTCTGTGCTAGTTTAAGTGGTAAGTTTATTTCTATAAATGAGCACTGATGTTAACATGATTCTTTAAACAGCTTTTATCTATCTTAATGCATAACATAGTTAATTTTGGGAAGACTCTTTTCTCGGTGGCATAAATTCATCCTGCGTTTCTTTAAAGGTCATTAACGAACAAGTCCCAATTACAAAGGAGAATACCCTGGTAACACGATGATAAAAACAAGAATATAAACTCCAAGAAAACTAGAGATGATAGATCTGCCACAAATCAAGCTTGTCGAAGCTATCAAAGTCTTTAACTAGACGCACGTCAACATCTTGCAAAATCCTTCATCGAAAAAAAAAAAAAACCCCTTCTAGAGGTCCTAGGAAAGAAAAGGTCATTAAAGAGAAGAGAAGACAAAGCAGGCGTCAATGATACCCACTTGTTACTTTAGTGTTTGATGTCGCCACTCCCTATGCATCAAATCCTGTCCCTCGTCGAGTCTCTACATTGCTTCAACTTTTGATGTGGTACATCCACATTCATCAAACTCAAGATATACCAAGCCTCGCATTCAAGCCAAAGAGGTAATTCGGCACCCTATCGATCACCAATAGCCATTAATCGTTATTTTAGTGTTTGATGTGGCTATCCCTATGCAACCCCCAATTGTGTATTGAGTCATTGCTTGAACTTTTGATATGGAACATATGCATTAATCAAACCCTAACACATACCAAGCCCCAAGTGTTGAAAAAATAACAAGTAAACCCGTGGCCAAGCCCAAAAACAATCCAAAGAGGTGAACCGGCACACTACTATCACAAATATCTTGGGATCCCTACCACGGATATATTTGAACATCTCACCATCATGATGTCGTCTCCACTGATTTGTCACCTCCCAGGGATGTGGTCACTCACCAATTCATCACCCTTCCAACCCCCTTGTCGGATAATAGCAAGGGCAACGCCCTTTGTGATCTAATTGTCAAAGTCCCTTGTCGACCATTCACCCGGACTCCCTTTTGGACCCGTTCTATGGATTTATTTGAATATCTCGTTGTCTTGACGTGGTATCAACCAAATTGTTACCCCGGACTGATGTGGTCCCTCACCAATTCATCACCCTTTCGCCCTTAGTCAAATAATCATCACAGCCCATTGTCAGCTATTCTTCTTTGGCATCCATAGCATTTGACATCCATTCCTCATACATCTTACGATGAGTTTGGGGTTGCTTTTGCTTATTTGTTTGAAAAACAATCCCAAAAGTTGTATGGTAACAAATGCTTATCCCCAAATTTTTTTTTGAAACATTAGCTTAATTTTGGGGTAGCTTTTGAAACCAGGTGGGAGCCTGCTGTTAAAAGGTGATTTTGATGTTGCTTCTTTGAAAAGCAGCAGCAATCCCAAACAAGGCGTTAGTACTTCAGTTCTTTCAAAGCAAAATAGGTAAACCCAAACTAAACACCATTGGCTCCAACCAATTTCTCCAACCTCTTTTCCCAGATGGAAAATCAGGTACAAATAAGAAAGCAAAAAAGAACAGACAATCCTCCTTGGTCGCCCTCTTCATCTTTATTGACAAAGATGATGCCGACGGCTAAAACCGATAGGCATGGCTATATTTTGGTCAAAAGTGGTCTGACTAGCTCCAAAGTCCAAACAATGGAGAGCCGACATCGGCGGAGTCCGCAAGAACATCGACCCAAGTCGAGCAAAAACCTTGTTAGCACAACGGAGGCATCGAGCTGCGCAATGGCCCCCAAGAAAGCGTCCAATTTGCCCTCTACTCGTTGCCAGCACATTGTCGTTGCATTGACGATACCATCTGCCAGTTTGACTGTTTTTGAATTGCACTTTGGTATGTTAAAAATAACGAAAAAAAAGTTTAACCAATTCTATCAAACACAGAACTAACGTAGTTCAAAAGTTGCATGAAAAATGGATTCTCAAATTGAAAGTTTTAGAAATTTTATGTCCAGGGTCAGTCTCTCCCTACTGTTAAAAGGTCGTGAAAGGGTATCCGAACTTCAGTTCCTCTCTGTTTATATTCCAGCAACTACATAAACACTTAAATAATTAATTGCACAGGCAATCATGTAAATAGGCCAATTCCAATGTTCCTCATAAAAATCTCTTTATCAAGGAATATTATGCATGATATACTGCATACTAAACTACTAGTGAACTTAAACGAAGAGGGTAAATATTTTTGTAGTGTGTTCGACTTATCAATCATGCAAAATTTCTTTAAAATAAAGAATAAGCAAATGCAATCAGTTAATAGGGACAGTCCTTACTTCAATAAAGCACCCCTCCAGGAGGGTTCCAAATAAAAATCATAGTTTAGATCCAAATCTTTAAGGGTTGTGTTTTCATCTATTTCAACATGTTTTGAAGAACGGCCCTGGGATGATCCTTTGAAGTCGAATCTTCTATGAATCCTCAATTCTGTGCAAAATATGTTTCCCATCACTGCAAATCGGAACTGCAATAGAGAAAGAACATGAGCCTATATTTATTTTGAAGAGTCCATATAAGTTCCCAAAATAAAGGTAAAAGACAGGTTTAAGAATAGTAGAAAGAATACTAAGTAGCGCCTTTACTTGATAAAAATTCACTTTAGAACCAAGCCACGGTGCAGTCCGGCTATTATTACCTTTTGACCACTAGAGGGTATCACTCTGTGGAGACCGAAAAATTTCGTTATGAGTGTATTCTCATACGTACGCACATGATGGTGATAATATGGAAGCATCCTCAATAGAACCTATACATTTAAACAGTGTCAGTTACTATACTATTCCATGTACGGAAATATTGATGAAATCAAATTTCAAGAAGATGTTGAGAGCCATATCCTATACAAGATACTAGATTAGCAGAATTCACTGATTGCCTGAAGTGCAAGAGGATAAATGAAAGAGCTGCAACCAAGCACGGCACTTTGTAAAACTTTGTTAACAATATTTGCACAAAAGTGAGCAAATTTTGAGGTAATCAAATATGTGAGATTAACCTTTATTTTGGAATAATAAGAGGCAAAAACACCAGAAGACTGCTATTCATTAAGTATCAGCACATGATCAACACATAACGATAAACAGATTATGGTTGTTAGTTAGCTTATGGTGCGCTGCAAATGAATAAATTCTTTATGTATGTTTATTAGGCCTGTCAATGGTAACCGATAACCCGATCCGATATTTGAGTAAGAAATCGGGTTTGGATGTAAAATTTGAAACCCGAATGAGTTTCATGTTGGGTTCGGGTACATGTGAAACCCGAAAAAAAAATCGGGTCTGATTTGGGCATCATAAATGTATAAATTTATATTTATACACAAACAAAAGTTGTTTGTGGTCTGGTGGCAAAAAGTATGGATGTTGTGACACAGATAGAGGTTTGAATCCCCTTGCCTACATTACTTTTGCGTTATTATTTTTCTACACTTTCAGTTCTAACCGGATCCGGATTCGAAAACCTAAACCCGAATTCAAATTGGGTTGGGTTTCGGGATGCAGATTTAGAACCTGAAAGACTTATCTGGTCGGGTTCAGATTTTACATAAATGCAACCCAAATCCGAACCCGACCCGTTGGCAGTCCTAATGTATATTATGCATGTTTATGTATATTTAGTTCAATATGTATACTATGTATATTCATATATTATGTATGTTTGAGTTTATGTTTGTAATAAATGCTCCCTGCTATAGAAGTTGAGAAATTCCTACTAAAGGAGATATCACTATTGTAATGATATGAAATAGAACTGTAGAAAGCGTGTCTTTCGAAATATTCATATTAGCTTGACATCAATAATAATAATAATAATAATAATAATAATGTGTACAATTTTCGTTATTGTCTTCATCCTCTGAAATGAAGAATAGGTGCAAATGGACGAATAAACAGCTGTCACATTGCAACCGAAGGCAGCCAAAACATCTAAAGCATTTCATTTTGCACATTCATCATATATCTGGAAGACGTGTAAAAAGAGTTGATGTCTTAAGAAACAAAGCAAGCACCTGTACTTCAGATTTGCGGAGGGTCTTAATCATGAACCGATCATCTTGAGAGAGGAAAAAAACACTACTTCCCTGGAGAAGAAAGCTCTCTCAGTGCAGAACTCCCACATATGGACATCATGTAATCTGCAGCATCAATCCTGAACAAGTCCCTCAGATTCCTGCATTCAGTAATTGTAGTGAATGTATGGATATCATAACTTCTCTAAGGGTTTGTTTGGTTATTCCAACTTTTGTTAGAGTTCATGGAATTGTGATTCCAACAATTGTTGTTTAGTTGGAGAATAGGAATTCGAGGAATTAGAACGTTATTATTTGGTTGAACATGTTGAGAACTAATAAGGGATTTAGTCCCACATTGGAAAATGTAGTGTGAAGAGGAGCTAGACTCCCTATAAGTAGTGGAGTAGCCAATCAATAAAATACAACAACAATTATTCTCTACATGGTATTAGAGCCATAACCACAAAAAAAAAATCCACCCCTTCCCCAACCCGGCCAACCCCCCCCCCCCCCCCCCCCGACGCCCCCCCCCCCCCCCCCCCCCCCCCCCGCCCCCCCCCCCCCCCCCCCCCCCCCCCCCCCCCCCGCAAATTAGGATCTACATGCGCACGCCGGTGTTGGCCACGTTAAACGCGCATTCGTAAGGTCTCTGTTGAAGACTTTACATAAAGACGACGACGACGAAGCGACGACGACGACGAAGCCGACGAAGCCGCCGCCGACGAATCACAGTTGAAGACGCCATGGATTCGATCAGTGGTAAACTGACTGCAGAAGAGATGAAGGCCTTGGTTGATGATATTTATCAAAGAGATTAACCGAGCAACCCCACATGTGATCCATACTGATGTGGATCCGTCACCCTACAAAATGGAGAAGCTGGACAAGCTGGAGACGAAGTTGGAGGGACGGCACGTCCAACTACTTGAAATGGTCACGGCAGACAATGCGGACGCTGAAGGGACGAGGCTTAGTTGGCTACGTCAATGGCCAAACCAAGGCGCCAGATGATCCCTCCTCAAAGGAGTTTGCTATTTGGGAAATTGTCAACAATGTTGTGGCTGGATGGTTGACAGCCTCCTTGACCGACCAGGTGTCGGGCAATGTCGAGGCGATGGAGGCTGCTGTTGATATATGGCGAACTTTGAAGGATATGTACTCAGGCTCAGGCAATCCTATGCGGATCTTCCAACTGCAGGATGAACTTGATAGGGTGGCCCAGGACGACCGTACCATCTCTGAGTATGCACCACTGTTGAAGAAGTACTGGTCTGATCTAGATCACTATGATCCTTTGGGATGGAAGATGCACAAGTCGAACCAGCATTTGCAAAACATTTCCAAAAGTTCTTGGATTATATTTCGCGACAACGGATGATGAAGTTCTTGAAGGATTTTAACCCTGTGTTTGAGCATAGAAGAATGTCCTCCTCGCACAGCCCATGCTTCCAACCTTAGAAGAAGCCATAGCTGCCATGGCACAAGAAGAGGCTCGATTGAAGTTGATGCCCAACAAGGGCTATTTTCAGGGGGAGCAAGCCGCTGTTGACAAGTCTGCCCTTGCCGCCTTCAATCAGCCTCCCTCTGTGGCCGGTGTTTGCCACAACTGTGGTGACTCGGGGCATTACATCAGATTTTGTCCAAAACTCCGTGGACGGGGCCGCGGAGGACGTCGAGGTGGTCGAGACGGTTATGCTGGTAGAAGGGAAATTATTCTGGAGGGCACAAAGCTAATCTGGCGGAGGAAGGGGGAGAAAATCACCTGGCTAAGTTAACCCCTCTTGAGAAGGAGTTCCTCGCGAAGTTATGCAGCACGAAGCTGGGTTCGGACGGCAGTCATGGGGTGTCATCTACCTCGGGGATCACACCATTGCTTTGCCCAAACCAGCACAGGTATTCCTGCGCGTGCTCTTGCAGCAGCTGTCTACCAACCAGGTTGGATTATGGACTCTGGGGCATCTCGCCATGTCACGGGGTCTCGCGGTGAGTTCTAGGACTATACTCACCTACCGACGCCGGAGAGCATTCAGACGTTGATGGTAACTCCAGCCCTGTCATGGGTAAAGGCACTGTCGCATGCACCCCTTCTCTGACTCTCACCAATGTCTTACATGCTCTGTCTTTTCCTGTCAATCTTCTTTCTATTAGTGCCATTATTCTTGATCTTAACCGTACTGTTTTCTTTGACATTCCTACGGTGACTTTTCAGGAGAAGGGGACAGGACGACGACTAGGGACTGCACATGGCATAAGGGGCTGTGGTACTTGGACAGGACTGGACTGGACAAAGCATTGACATCTCTGGTAGCAGAAACACCACCGGAAGATTCACGGCGCAGTGTAGAAGATGAATTGCTACTCCACCACCAGCGTGTCGGTCATTCTTCTTTTAAAATTATTAGTCGCATGTATCCATCCTTATACCAAAGGGCTAATAAAGAGAAGTTATTTTGTAATGCATGTGAGTTGGGTAAACATACCAGAAGCACGTATGTGAGTTCAGGAAGTAGAAGTTCAGCTGCATTTGATATGATACATTCGGACGTATGGGGCCCTTGTCCTACAACCGGTATTAACGGTTTTCGATGGTTCGTCACTTTTATTGATTGTTATACTCGCGTGACATGGGTCTACCTTATGAAGAATAAAAGTGATGTCTTTGAGGCGTTTCGAGACTTTCATCGCCGGGTAGAAACACAATATGGCACTAAAATTAAGTGCTTACGGTCTGACAATGGGACGGAGTATACAAATAAGAAGGTTGCTGAGTATTTATCCACTCATGGAATACTACACCAAACTTCTTATGCCTATACACCGGCACAAAATGGTGTGGCCGAACGGAAGAACAGACACCTGCTGGAGGTCGCACGGACGATTATGCTGGCTATGAATGTTCTGAAACACTTATGGGGGCAGGCAGTGTTAACGGCCTCTAATCTCATCAACAGAATGCCATCTCAGGTATTGGGCTGGAAGACACCGTTGGAGATGCTTACTGGTACAACCACGTACACTGTTCCACCGAAAGTATTTGGGTGTGTATGTTTTGTCCAAGATAATAGGCCAGGAGTTGACAAACTGGATCCTAGAGCGGTTAAATGTGTCTTTGTCGGGTACACGACAACTCAGAAGGGATACGCATGTTGGAGCCCAATTGAGCGGAAGATATTTGTAAGCATGGACGTTACATTCAGAGAACTGGAACCATATTATGGTTCGGATGACGGTTCAGCGTTTGGTGACACACCTAACACAGAGGGTGTTAGATGTGAGGGGAGAGAAAATAAGCCCATCTGTGGTGGTCGGATCGGTCCCATGCCCGGTCGTGGAAAACTGGACGACAGGGGAGAAAGCAGTGACTCCGATACAGAAGATGAAGAAGATACATATGTTAAACAGGGGAAGCAACAGATAATGGCAAAGGAGCTCCAAGTCTACAGAAGGAGACAGCAGAAGTCCAGTACTGTGCCTTACTGTGTCCTGTGCCTACTGTACCAAGTCCCTCGTCTACTCCTGCTCCAACTCTTGAAGATGTTGCCCCCGCACTGAATCAATCTGATTCTGATGCGGATCTTTCTGACTCTGATGGTATGATCTCTC